>CAJUYI010001806.1:15810-54407 GCA_910591695.1 Galerucella pusilla
AGTGACCAATCATTTAAAGTGTGGGTAATGACACCTTACATTACCTTACATTTCCAATTAGGTAGGTTAGTTAGGTTTGGTAGGATCATAGCAAAGTACCTCAACAATAAATTTTCGGAAGGAACGACATAATATAATATTTGTAAATAGAATACGTAACTAATTATATTTACCAGAATAATCTCACTCACCTAACGATCTAACTCCTATCTCAAAACAATATAAAATGAAGAATGAAGTGAAAATTGTGATAGATAGAAACAGGACAATCTACTAAGCAACAACATTTGTAATGAAACAGATAATCAGTCGATACAAATACGAAATTATTCCGATTGAACAATTTCATCTATTAAGACAAAAAAGAATAAATAGTTCAAATTGACTGTTGAAATTGCTTACTTCATCGATTTTTAGTTCCAAAAACCAATTCATTTTTGTTTTAAGCAATATAGTGTACGTGCTTGATTGAAGCAAATATTAAGGTTGAATTAATATCATTATTGGCTTAAAAGAAGTTGAAAAAAATTTTTCATTGAAAAAACCCAGCGAATTGACTTGTCAACCAAATATTACATTTGAATTAATAATATTATTCGCTTAGTAAGTAAAATATATTTCATTTGACAAGTGAATCAAGCATGTTCATTTGTTTGATTTGAATGAATCATTGTTTTGAGATAATATTATAATACTTTGATGTAAATTAGCAAATACTTCACTTGATAAGTCCATTTTTGATTCAATATATTTCTAGGATTTCGTGGAAAATTCCATTTTGTTTCAGCAATTTTAATATTTCCTCGGACGAATACATTCTGTATTTGATATGAATGAAATTTAATCGAGTTAATCAAATAAAAGTGACTAAATAAATTGAGTTGGTATAACATATATTTTTTTTTCGTGTACGAATTTATATAAAGCTTACTCCAAATAGCCTCACATTAGCACTTGAGCAACCGTCAGCCTGTGTAATTAAAATTGGAATAATTGATTAATTTGTTTTGAAGTGACCTAACATTTTTTCTTTCCCAATTTATAAAAGAGCAGAGTAGTTTATTAACTTTCCAGGATAATGTCGCGGTTAGGAGCGAGCAATTAACTTTTCTCCGGCTTCAATTATTTCTACTCGTAAATAAATGTCAGATAAGAAAGCGGTAGAAACTGAGCGTTGAGCATTTTTTAATAATCTTTCATCTGAAGTTTTCTTTTCATATGGTGAACTTCATTGGGTCAAATTCAAATTGTTAACGCATGTCAAAATTTTGGATAAGCAAATAGAAAAGTTTTAATTTGAAAAATGGGTTTTCTTAAGAAAAATAAATGGTGATTGTTGGCATATTTTTTAGAAAGTCATAGTCAAATAAATAAACTTGGATAATAAATAATAAATATGGAATATAAATTAATGCAGAACATAAAAGTATATAGAATCACAGTCAATAATGAAGATCTTCATAGTATGAACAGTTAAAATTGCATTAGGAGGAAGAAACAATCGAGGGTAGTAACTTTCCATGTATTGAAGTTAGGAAAAGTTTTAAAATCACTTCGATACTACGGAATTGTAAATCAATAGGAACGTGATAAATATATGGGACATTGCAAAAATATTTTAAATTCAATTAAAATGATCTGGGGGTATAAGATAATAATTAGAATAATCAAAAAATAATAATAATTCATCATAAGAAAATTTGAATAAATATTTGTCCACGTAAAGACCATGTAATGTAATTTTTCACTGTACCCAATACAATTCAGTTTAAGAAAACTCCTTTACAATTTGATTAGAATAAAAAGGACACTTTGAATAACTGCCTGCGAGGAGTTTTGGCTGGGACATCTTACATTAAACTAAAAATATAAAATGAATTAAAATCAGAATAATTGGCACCCAGCTTGGGGCATTGAAAAAATAATTGTTTGTATTATTTTAATCTACCTGGAGGTTGCCCATATTGAATCATGAAATGAATAACATAATAGTATACTATTTGAATATAATAGGAAGGGGAAAAGCATTAAGGCGCGTCCACACTATGCCTCCATTTGCCGTTGGCAATGCCAATTGGCAAAAATTGGCTAAGTCAGCGACTGTAAAAACGTCTTCTGTGTTGGCATTTATTAAGTTTAGTCACACATTGCTCACAGAACAGGACGATCACGGTAACTTTCCCATACGTTCACTCCATTTGAAAGCGCGTGCTAACTGGCAGACAGTCTAAATCACAATTAAAGCCGCGAGAGGCCAGTGGTTGGCACGTCCCCACTCTCCGTTCTCATTGGCTTCCTTTGAAGGAGACCGACAGTTCAGCGATTTTCATTAGTACACGGCTAGCTTATTGGCATGTGCCAACGGGCGCGCTTTGCCAATTGATCATGTCGGCATAATGTGGATGCGCCTTTATTATTTATTTAATATAAATAGTTTTAAGCAGATTAGAAATAATTTTGTAAAGAGACGAATGAAAGTTAAAGGGGAAGCTATAGGAAAAATTAACATAGAAGTTATTTCAAGGCAAGAAGAGGTTCAAAAGAAAATAGGAGTGAGGGTTACAAAAATATACAGAAAAATGAAAAAGTGGAGGATCATGAAAGTGATGAGATAAAAATAAGAAAGAAATTAGCCAGTCCAATGATTATTGGTGGCAAAATGTTAATAATATATGGAGTGAGACAGAGGAAATTGACCAAAAGTTGAAGAAAAGTGGAATGGAAAATGTGAATAGTCAAATACTCGTTAATAGGGATGAAAGAGAATTAGTAGAGGAGAATGTGAAACGATTATATGAGGAAAAGTGAGATTAAGAGTTACCTAATATTTATGATAGATGTGGATTGTTGATGGGATAGCGGAATAGATTAATGTGAATCCTTTACTGTTCAAGTTATATAATATATGCTCTTTCTACTTTATCCAGTATTGGGTATATTCAGCTTTTATCAAATAACGAAGGTCTCGTCGTCATGGGCTCTTGCTTTATTAGGGTACACCATGAATAAAACATCATTCGTGGAATTGAGTTATCAATTAAGTCACCCTTGTCATTTTGATCTATCATTCTGTGACCTTTAGAATAAAATCAGTACGGCAAATGAAACGTAACTGATATCCAGTGAAACGTTACTTCCTGTAACAATAGACATCGACAGGTCGATGGGAGTAGAAACATCTCCATATATTTACACAAGATTTAGCTCTGAAACTACGCTCTAATACAATGTGGCATTGGTTTACCGAATGGTCGTTAATAAAATAAATTTATATCGTGTTACACATGACGCGACCATAAAATAAGTTGTTGGATTTATGATTTATAAAATGTAGTTAGGTACTTTATTATACTTGTTATATTCATGTATTTACCCGAAACACGTGATTATTAAAGTTTGACAGTCATGAAGTTCGTTCTGGGCATTTATTAGGTACACAAATATTAGGATTATTTGGTTCAATCGTAATCAAACTGAAAGTTGGGAATTTGTTGAATTGAATTAAAAACTATATCACTGTTTGAGGTTATTGAAGCAGATATTTCTTATACTCAATAACAGTTTCCTGTAAAACTGTCGTGTTACCAATAGATATCGAAGATGATAGATTTTATACCATTATAACTAGTATTTTATATTATTATATTGCAAATCAGAATTGTTGGTTATAAGTATCTTGTAAAGATACCAACCCCATTTGCTTGGAATACCTGTGCTGTATTTTTTATGATTTTGTTCATTCTAATTTATGTATTAATTTGCTAGTAGGTGATTGATTTGCATTTATTATCTTCAGTTTTTGGGTAATACAGGGACTTGCCCTCCGCCCTTGTTTATATGTAATAATTATTATTATTATTCAGTGTTTTAATGGAAGTTTGACTATCCGACATAATGATAATTCTTTGCCTTCTATCTATTTTATCAATATTGAGCTATTCACACATGAAAGATAATTGCCTTTCCCAAGCGTTAGAAGTAATATGGTTTCTAGTCCTTACAGTCCTATCCCAGTATTAACAGATGTATCTTTATAATCCCCATAACCAATAATTAAAATTTCTTTTCTCTCCTATTTTTTTTGGGAATCAAACCACAATAATGTTTTTATAGGTATATTTCTTCGACGTTTCGGTAGCGTTCCAGCTACCGTTGTCAAAATTAATTAGTAATTAAATAACTTTTGGTCCCTATCTGACACAACGAAAAAATTTGACAATAAGTAGTGCCACAAGGAACGAACAGAAGACAATCATTAAAATCACTTCCACAATTCAAGAAACTGATACCATAACCTTCTCTGCTGATCGTGTACCCTTTTGGTTTTAAAATTAACACACTGTGTATCATTCCCAATCAATGAGAAAATATTTTAGTATGATTATTTGATAAGTATAATTATTGATTGTCACTATTTTCAGTAATTAGAATCGAAAGGTCTTGAATAATAACATCTAAACTTCAGTTGAAAAATTGTTTGTTGATTTTCCAACTTAATAATCTCCAATCATCTACAGATATGATCCATGATTTAACTTCCCATCAATTATCCTTTCATTTCCTTTTTCAATCAATTCAAGGAATAAGAAACTCTTCCATCCAGCGGAAACAATATTTTTCATTTATTGCTACTAAATATTCAACTTTTTTATAATCGTATGATGTTATTAATTATAAGATGTAACAAAACTGATAAATCTTTAATATCATAAGCTCATCTGGCTATATTCATTAAATATGATAGTTGGAAATTGTAAAGCTACAACAAAGGGTAGCAATTGAAACAAGCATGCAAGGTCCTCTTCATTTTCCAATAGGATGTGGGGGCGATCAACCACATGGCTAATTAAATTAAATAAATCGGTAAATAAAAATAAAATAAAAAATAAATTAGAATGCAGGAAAGGACAAAGTAATTACATGAAAGGTTCAATCTCGAGTCTATTTAAAAAGAGTCGGGCGGGAAAATGTAGTCTAGAGTCAGACCGCTACAACAGATCTGAAAAGATGGTATACCAGAGAGGATCCTACAGACGTTGTCCTTTCCTCACCTTGTCCAATGGATAATATTTCGCCAATTTCAACTGCTTTCAATTTGTTCGCAAAATTTTTTATTGGTTTGTATGTTGGGTGGATAGCAATGTTTATGCTGTGATAAAATAGATAAAATCCCTGAAAATCCACTATCCTGAATGCTCCTCCATTTATCTGAGCCCCTCATGAAAGATTCAAAAATGTCTCACAAATTTCAAACTTTGAACCGAAACAATTTGGAATAGACACAGCAGTTGATTTTTTTAAATTGTTGTCCCACACTTTCAACTGTATTCCAACATTAAATAAATCTTAACCCCTTGTATAACTTTTCCAATAATGAATTCGGAAAATCTATTATTAAAATATATTTGGGCGACGACCCAGCACTGTAGTGGAACGCGTTCGATGCGATAATTACAGTCAAGCAAGGTCGGACATGGTTAGTACTTGGATGGGTGACAACCATGCCAGGGAAAACCATCGTATGGGGCCCGTACAGCCTGCAGCGGACTAGCATATCACAGCTCGCAGGCATTATACCAATGAGCACGAGGTATAATGTAGATATGCCGTCTTTCGGAGGAGACGTAAAACCGAGGTCCCGAGTCCATGGATGTTGGGCTCGTTAAAGAACGCTACCACTGGTTGGAACACTAGTGGGTTCGCCAAAATTTCCGGTTAGGGGTAGAGTGCTCCCGGCGTCGGTGATTAGCCACAGTCGCAGAAATAGACCGACGTTAAATAACAGAATAAAAAAAAAAATGTATATTTTATCAAAATTATACAGGGTGTTTCATAGTTAAACCACCATAGGTTAACTGCAAGTAGAGGACACTTTGGTGGTTCCAAATAGCCTTGGTTAATTCTTAATCTTGATAAAATATTTATTTTCTCAACCCGAACCTGGATTATAACTGTTTATGTTGAGATTTTCGCTTATGTAACTTACACCTACCAGAGATGAAAGAAATCTATAGGGTGGTTCTAAAGTTATTACGTACGAAAATGTCAATGATACATTTAAATAACTTTGACATTAAAAGTTAAGCAGTAAAGCGGGATGTGCACTTCGAAAAATATTTTGGTGCCGCTCCATTTTTTCTGTTCTCTTCGAATAATCTATTGGATTTCAAAAATTCTGATATACAGGATGCTGTTTTGGAGATTATCGAGTTTTGCGAATTTTTCTCAAACCAGACCTGGATTATAATTATTTTTATTACACTATTTTATTGTGTTATCAATGCAATAGATCCGTAACAAAAATGAAAGAAATATATAGAGTGGTTCTAAAGTTATGGCCTTTAAAAGCATTGGACTAAATGACTAAAACACCCTGTATCTCTGTTAATAAGTATGTTAGACCAATTAACCAAGGCTATTTGGAACCACCAAAGTGTCCTCTACTTGCAGTTAACCTATGATGGTTTAACTATGAAACACCCTGTATATTTAGCATGTAATTTGCAACAACAGCAATATTTCTTTAAATTTTGATTCGAGAATCAGACCCATTTTTGGAATAGCCGTACTAGAAAGCTTAATATGCAAAACTTCATCGAAACTGGTCCAGCTGCTTACGATGAGTTCATAGTGAACTCAACTGAAGCGACACTTGCCGGGACCAATTGTGAATCTGATCCATTCTGATATTCACCAAAACACACGTTCACACTTTCAAGTTGAATAATGTCAATAATTTATATTGTAAGTTGAATAATGTCAATTTATAATTTATATTGTACATGTTTGAAGATTGAGTTTATTCCATACAACTTTTCCACACTGTGTGAAAATAGTAGATAAATGGGGTGTATTGACATAAATCTCCATAACATAGCCTAATCATCATTTTGAATGTTCAAAATAAGCTACACTATGTAAACCTCAAAAGCAACTATGTAATGCCTCCAAAAGTAAACAGACGTCATTTCAAAAATGAGAACCGACTTTTCGACTTGTACAAAAAACACAGATGATTGAGAATATACATTATTAATACTTTAATATTTTATTATTCTTATGAATCTCAACTTTCCACGAGCGTTGTCAATCACTTAGTACTGGAACCAACCTCATATATTTAACCATAAAAGCCAGATGCTTATGCTAGGCAATAAAGAACGATCGCTCTGTATGCGTTTCATTTCAAGCCAACATCAGATTTGAGCTTTTGTAAAAACGTTTTAATCCCCTATTGCCTTCTCTAAGTTAGTTATTTTTAATGCTGAAATACTTAAAACTTAAATTAGTTGGCGTGTCTC
This sequence comes from Galerucella pusilla, assembly GCA_910591695.1. NCBI lineage: Eukaryota > Metazoa > Arthropoda > Insecta > Coleoptera > Chrysomelidae > Galerucella > Galerucella pusilla. The sequence continues at coordinate 23,112 of CAJUYI010001806.1, forward strand.
TTGAAACCTCCGCATAATCTTAATTTCAATACAGGGTGAGTAATAAGGAACTTAACATACTTCTTCTACATGTAGAGTCGCTCAGGGAGGATATCACGTGGCTACTACAAAGTGTCAACACCTCTTCTTTATCAATTTACAGGGTGATTTGTGAAATTGACCATACATTTTAATTGGCTATAGAGTGTTTACACGGCTCATTTGATTCTTCTAATTTTTTCATGATACAGTACACTACTATCAATCATTCGACTGGTATAAGCTAAACTTGGAAATTCCATATCATGCTGAAAATACTTGAAAAATAATTGATTCTGACCCTAAAAATAATACGAAGTGACAATAAAAAAGTAGTTAAATTTAATATTATGTTGTAGGTATTTTAGTTAAAATACTTTGGAATTCATAACATTTGCTTAAATTAATACCCTATTATGTGATACGTCATGATGGTTCAGCGTTCACTAGTGAAAAAAATAGAAAAATCAGACAATTGAAATGTATGTCCAATTTCACAAACCACCCTGTAAGTTAATAAAAAGGAGTTGACACTTTTTAGGTGCCACATAATATCCGCCCTGAGGTACTTTACACATGGTAGAAATATGTAAAGTCTCTCATGACTCACCCTGTATATAATAATCTTCAGGTGTCTGGCTCATTACATAATCATCGAACGTCTCTATTTCTTCGTGCTGCCACCATTTCCTCCCTCCAGTTTAATATGTACAGCATCCTCACAGGAGCGTTCAGCAGGAGTGGCAACGCCGCAATCCTGCCGCCAAGCCGCGTTTCAGGGCTTCGCGTGTAGAACGTGCATCGTTTCCCTCAACCTCACTTTTCCTCTCTTCAAAAACTATCTGTGATGTGTCTTTTATTTTATTAACTAAATATGTGTCGTCGCACTGAATCATTAAATCACCTGTGAAATGTCTCCAATTACTTTCGTCTTTCTCTTGTGTACCTTATCGGGCGTAGCGACGTTTTATACCCATTCTTTATCAAACCACAACGATACCCTCAATATAGGACTCATTTTGCCCCATACGAATTTCGGAGTGCGTGAGTATATTCGATCTATTAATAAAGCCGTTACCAATTTACAAAAATCGCGGAGGATAACGAAAGGATTGAGTTTTGTGAAGAGATTCAACTTCACCAACAAGAACGTACACTATGTACTTATGACACTTACTCCGAGTCCAACAGGTAATGTTTATGTTGCTGCATTATGTCAACGAATAGTATGAAAGAGAAATTGAGAGAGTTTGTATACATATGGGTGTTATTTTGATTTTTTTGTAGATCTGCTGCAATGTATTAAGCGGATCTGTTTCACATTAATATACCGTTAGGAAATTTGAACAACTGAGTTTATTTTTAATAGTTTAAGATTTATTTTTTTCCAATTAAACAAGGCGAGTTTATTTTTTTTTATCTATTATTCAAAAGGAGTGGACGAACGAGAATAGCTATTTGTGAATAAAGAGCACAAATTAGTACTTTGGCAATTTGTCGAGACTACCAAAGGACTTTCTGCTCGAAATACACACAAAATTTTTTCTACATTCACACCAAAATAAAATTAATTGCCATTGTTTCCAGATTGCAGTTTCGTGTAGGTATCTATGTACCGGGTGGCCAACTAAGAACGGCCGCCGGCTATATCTCAGGAGTGGATTATAGCACAGGATCGGGAAAAATTTTTTTATAACAAAAGAGGCCTCAAGAAACGCCTGGAAATTATTTTCAGCATTGTAGATCCACCGCTAGAGGGCGTATTTGAGAGTTAAAATTTTTCAAAATTTATTTTATCAACAAGCATATTCCTCGACAAACTCTGCATATTTTTAATGTGACAAGTTCAAGTCTATCTCTTCAAATAAGGAGTGGGGGAGAGTGGGAACCTTGTTACGAAAAAACGCATGTAATTCCGGTGCTGCTTGACCGATTTTGATAAACTTGATGTTGTTTGGGAGAGCTTTCGTTGAACAATCGAATATTTGTGAATATGGAGCAATCTGATTAATAATATAAATGTTAGAGGGCGCTGTTTTATTTTTTTAAATATTGTGTTTAATCGTAACAATTTTGAATGGAAGCATACAAATTCAAGTAGGTCTTTGATAAGTAGACTGAATTAGTAATAAAACACTGCAAACAGCGAGGCGATATCTCTTTTTTATCCAGAGATATCGTAAGAAACAGGTAAATTGCTGGAATTGTTCTTCCAACGTCTAGAAGGCTGGTTCGCGTTAACAGAAATTATTAAATTTAGCCTGAATGGGAGTAATTTAAACTGCAGTAATTTAAACTGTTATCACACTTATGTTATGGTTGCCACTAGATTACCTAAATGTAATGCTGTCGCTACTAATAATGGGGACGAATTTTAAACAATGTGATAAATCGAACAATTGAAACCTTTAATAAATAATTAGGTACGTAATTAGTGCCGCCCTGGATGTTCGAAATTTCGTCCATCATTTCCAATGCATGAAATCAATCGCTGACGGGTAGAGAAAGCAGCAGCTTCAATTTCTGCCCTTGAAATACTTCGTATCATAAAATACTTCAACCTAGAATTGTAACTCCTATGTTGTCAGCAGTGACTACTGCTTTAACTGCCATCTGAAGTTTGGCCGCAGGAACTATAAAATTCAGCGGGAATTTTAAATATAAAATTGATGGAGAATTTTATCTTTTTGAAAAATAAATCGACTGTTTACCTAATGAACATAACATTCAGCTGCTTATAAAAATATATAAGCTATAACTGATAATATTTCGCCAAATCTTGCATCAGAGCTGAGCATAGGAGAATATTTGGCAAACTCTTGTTGATGCAAGATTTGGTAAAATACTATAATACTATCAGTTATAATAATTTATATGTTTTCATAAAAGCTGCATTTTGTGTTCTTTTGGTAAAAAGTCAATTTATTTCTAAAAAACTTGGGCAGCAAAGTATGAGTTGAAGCAACATAATGCAACATTTTTGCAGAAGTTTGCAATATATAATTTTTGTGTCTAGGAAAAAGTATATGGTGAACGACGAATACTTCAAATAAAAAGACTTTGGGGAATTAAATATTCATTTAGTGATAATAACAACATTTTTAACACACATACCTAACCATAACACACAACATACTACCTAACTAGATTATTTCCAAATATTCTGCTATTTTCATTCCCAAAATATAAGTATTTTGTGTTATTTTTCTATCCATGTGGTCTGGCATCTAGTTCTGAATAATTCTACAAGGAGGATGACGTATGAAGTACCTATACTCATTTCTATGTGTCTTTTCCTTTGAAAGCGTTTTTTAGAACAAAATTTGATATGGCTACTTTCATTATTGGATCAACAAATGTTGAATCCTTGTTAGTATTCATGAATTTTGGAAATTTTATATCATCTACTGTTGAAATAGTATTAGGTAACATTTTACACCATAAAAGGAGAATCCTAATTATTAATGTGAGAACAGCATTTCTTTTCAGCCTATTTTTCCTGGTATTTTACAATCATCACTAAAGTGTTTTGGAACGCATGCAGTGTAACTTCACATTAATAATAATACTTCAGGTTCACGTTTTGGAAACCGATGTTAAGCACTCGTTTTGTCTCAGAATAACGGAACACAACAAAGTTTTTTTACGTGGTTCTTACGATTGTTGATGATCAGTGCCCTCTGCAGCTTGGCCGCATCGTAACATAAAACATTCTCTCCAATCCCAGTTACAGTTCTAGGTTGAAGTATTTTATGCTTCGTATTGTCTGTCGTATCCTTTCAACTCTTGTTGAGGGTCTATCGGCATAAACGAGACTTTTTACTCGCTCCCACAAATAAAAATCTGAACATGTTAGCTCTGGAGACCTCGGTGGCCAAGTAAATGAACTTCCAAATATCGGTTTATATTGATATTTTAGGCTTTTGATTTACCAACACATCTCTTGAAAACATATATAACATTCTTATATATTTGAAAAAATGTAGCACAACTTACTTCACCAGCCTTCTAGACGTTGAAAGATGAATTCCCGCCATTTACCTGTTTCTTACGATATCTCCGGATAGGATAGAGATATTGCCTTGCAGTTTGCAGTGTTTTATTACTATTTTAGTCTACTTTTCGAAGATCTACTTCAATTTGTATGCTTCCATTTAAAATTGTTACGAGAGAACACATTATTTGAAAAAATAAAACAGCTCCCTCTAGCATTTATGTTATTAATCAGATTGCTTCATATTTACAAATTTTCGATTGTTCAACAAAAGCTCTTTCAAACAACATCAAATTTATTAAAATCGGTCAAGCAAAACCCGAATTACAGGTGTTTTAACGTAACAAGGTTTCCACTCTACCCACCCCTTATTTGGAGAGATAGACTTAAATTTGTCTCATTAAAAATATGCAGAACTTGTCGAGGAATTTGATTATAATATTTAATATGCTCCTTAATTGGGTAAATTTTGAAACATTTTGCATTATAAAATTTTAACTGTCAAATACCCCTTCTAGCGGTGGACCTACATTCTGAAAATAATTTCCAGGCGTTTCTCGAGGCCACTTTTGTTATAAAAATTTTTTTTCCGAACCTGAGATATGACCGACAGCCGTTCTTAGTTGGCCACCCTCAGGCCCACAGGTTTTGGATTGAATGCCATGAGCAAAATTACCTAAAAGCAACAAACTTGAATACAAGAGAAAAATTTTACCTTACAAAGTTTTTAATTGACTGGTATTCGACATGACTATTCCACGAGAGAAAAACTAATAAATCATATGTTTAAACGTTTTATTTATTGCAAACTTCAATTATACAAAGCCAAAAAAATAATAACATGAAAAAAATTACTTATTTATGTAAAAAGTACAATTATTATAATTGTACGTTGTAGCATTATTTTGGGGATTGTTTTGCATCATAACCTTTGATGAATTTAAGTTAGAAAATGAGGATTCCTTTTCTTTATTTTTATTTTCTCGAAGGTTCTCTATAAGTTGGAAATGGTGTTCTTCATTTAATTGTAAATATGGTTTCAAAGAATGGGCAGAAGAATGTCCTGTAAGCTTAATTACTTCTTGTTCACCAACTCCTTCTTTTGCTAATGCAGATATTGCAGAAGCTCTATGTGAATGATTGGTTATTTTTATTTTTTTTTGTGTCTTTACCAATTGATTCTGCCGATATTTTCGTCCACTTTGAAATTGTATCAATTCCCAATGGTGAATTTTTGTACCATATTCCTTTCTCCCAATTTGGATGTACTGTTAAAAATAATCTTGTTGTTGTTAGATAAGGATTGGATTCTCTTCTTTCGATAATTTTTAAAAATAAACGGACGGGACACAAATTGTTGTTAGCATTATTTCTTACCAGCCACTTACTACCAGATAAAGCTTTTGATCCTCCTTGTGTCGTTTTGGAAAAGATTGGATTATATTCTACCCTGCCAGTAAAATTACCTTTATTATCATATTCTTTTTTAAAGTAATTAATATCACAATTAGCCTAACCTAACCTAACATAAATAAATAAACTTTTTTTGTAACCCATCAGGATTATCTTCAGAATAGCTTTCTACCATTTCCATAAATTTTTCTTTGGTTAACGCGTTAGAACTTCTTTTTCTGGTTTCAGGTTCAGCCTGAAGCTTTTTACGTTTCGTATCCCTGGTCAATCTAGCAAATTAATAGGTAATATCTTTAAACGGATCAATTTTGATGTTAAATTCTATAAAATATTTTTCCTGAACCATTTGAGCAGTCGTATTCCAAAGTGTTTTCACACTAGCTTCAGTATAATCAATTCCATCTCTTTTTTTCATGTTAAAACCATAATCAAGAATTTTTGCTATAACTTGTTCGGAAGTATCTTTTTCTGACGTATAATTACGTGCGTCCAGAAACATTCTAAACTGTTCCCACGCAGACTTTTTTGTCTTCATTGTATTTCGCGGTATACTTTGCTTAATGGTACTCTCTATTTCATTTATTGAATGTTTTCCAAATCTTGTATTATTCATGTTATTAATACTTATTTAAATTTTTGAAACAGTTTAAATAATTTTCAGTTAAATAAATAAATAAACAACTTAGTTTCCTTAGAAACCACTAACAAAGATTTTATATTGAGTTTAATCACAGAGTGATAGAATTTTATACACATAGATTTGATATATTAAACGTCAAAAAATTGCCGCGACAAGACAAAAAATTGCCAGTTCGAAACCTTCAAATTTTGTCAGTTATCAATTTACTCTAGTGAAATAGTCTATAAATAAAATTGCACCAAAGTTACTTTTTGCTCAAGAGCGCCAATAATGTCAAATTATGACAGCTCGCGGAAAACATCAACTTTGCAATTGCTTTCCAAGGCACAAAACACGACTTTCGATAGTAGTCGTAGGAAAAGTGATTCATTTGATGAATTTATACCAGCATCCTTCTGTTCTGTGAACATTGTGCGACTAAGCTAAATGAATGCCAACACATATGTAGACATTTTTACAGCCGCTGGCTTCACCAATGGCAAATCGCGGCATAAGTAAGCCGCGCCTTATTAATATAACACTTGTTTGGAGATAAAAATTATGTTGGAAAAATAGAGATAGTTCAGATTGACTGTATCTTAATTTTTTCTCTAGGATACGATTTCGGGCAAGTTAAATAAACTAAAAGTTATAAACTTAAATCCTAAATTAAATAAATAGGGATATTTTTTCAAACATTGATATTCACTTTCGTGACAAAATACAATTCCAATAAAAAATATTTTCCTTACGCCCTTTGTTAACGAACTATAGAGCTCTAAAGTTTGAATTAAAAATGGTTTTTTGTTTATAATAATTATTAAACGGATTATTGTACATTCGTAAAAATTCAATTGTTAATTAACACTATAGCTGCACACCTTGTGGCCTCATAATTAAGTTTACACGACACTTGTGAAATCATGTACGGATGAGTTCAATGATCGATTCGGAAATTTTTTGTTAAGTATTTGCTAAATATTCCCTCAGTTATAAATGCAACAATCAACAAGTTCACACTACACTTTTTATGAGCGGTGTGAATAAAAACGAGTACGACGAGTATTTACTTACAAGTAAAGTGTAACGAGTATTTAAACTCCAAGTAAACCGATGTGAATAAAGCGTCGAGTTTACTTGTGACCGTGTACTCGTCAACCCGAGGTATACTGGCAAGTATTTACTCGCGAGACAACTGAATTCAGAAAAAAGGCAAGTAAATACTTGTAGCGCCACACAGACTACGCATCATTTCCTGTTGTGACTTGTTCTGTTTTCGCCGCTAAAATAACTGTCCATCTTTTTCCGTGCAGTTAATCCTCCACCCCTTGCATCAGTGTTTTCACCTAGAAAGTGCGAAGTGAGAAAATCTACGTTTTCGCTCTCAAACCGTAATAGATCGGGACTTATATCACGCCTGTCTCTATAACGTTTCACACCACGCAGGTTCATAAATGCAGTCGTACTTTTCCATGAAAGTACGACTGCAAGTCTGGGGTCGGGTTGACTTGCGAATAGACGAGTATTTACTTGCTACAGAAGTATTTACTTGCGTTTATTCACACCAAAATTGGCATTTTCCGGGTTTTACTAGCCTCTCAAGTATTTACTCGCGAGTAAGAGTAAATACTTGTTTTATTCGCTTCAATTTTGGTGTTTACTTGTTATTTTGATATGTTCAAGCATTTTTTTGTCCTACACGTTTTTATTCACACCGCTCTTTTATGGCACCAATATAAACGGATGAAATTTCACTAATCTACAATAACTATCTATTAATTATGAATAAAAAACAATTTTCACTTCACAAACTCAGATCCCCTTAGCTCGTTAAGGAAGGACGTGAAGAAAAAAAATGTACATGAAGTACTATAATAATATTTCTATCATTTACTTCCTTTTTGGTACGAAGTGATGGTTCACCCCGTATAAGTGATTATAAATCATTTTCTTTCAATTTAAGTTTAATATCATTCAACTACTTGTCGAATAGTTTGAAATATATCAGTATTTCCATTTCTTTGGCTGGAACAACTATAGCAAAACTTGTAAAACTCAAAAAGAGTATAAAAACAAATAAAATGGCCAATGTAAATAGCGCTTGCTGTTGAACTACGAAATAAAATTGAAATAGCCAAATAACTTTAGTCTTGTAATAAACTCCAAAAAAGAATTTTATAGCAAATGCTGAAAATATGCTTGAAGCCTTGACAAACTTAATTTTCTGAATGATAAATTTCATTTTCCCTGATGTAGTATTATTTCCACAAGTTATTAACCGCATTGATTTTTATTACAAATTTAGTTTGCTTTCATTGTTTTTGATTTTCTTACTTTATTTTTTTGGGCTGGAACTGCACGAATTTCCAAACATCTCCTTCCTCGTAAATATAGAGAAAGGAATGGTGAATAACTAACATTATGACTTCCCCCAATAAGATAGAAATGGCTATCCAAGAACAACATCCGTTGCAACAATAAGGGTGAGTATTGGGCCGGCGACACATTTGCGGTTGCGGTTGCAACCGCGCGGTCACAACCGCTGTTCTGGAAAATGCATGGTTGTTCATGAAATGGTGCCACACTAGCGGCCAAGCGGCAGCAACTGCTTTTGCAACCGCATCTTGCCGCGGTCACGCGGCTGTCCGTTCCGAAATGCAACATGTTAATACTTGCCTGACTGTTCACATTAACCGCGCAGCCACAAACATAGCCAGACGTGCTTGTGGGATGTTACCGACAAGGCATACAAAGATCGCAACAAAGGATGGACCCAGTACCTCCTTTTTCGCTTCGATTTCTTAATTTGAGCATAAATTATAGCAACCGTTCCTACCACATCCATGTTGATTATTGAACTGACGGACTCGGTATGACAAGGTGTATGCTTGTATGTGTGAACGTTATAGCGGTTGTGACCGCGCGGTTGCAACCGCAGCCGCAACCGCAAATGTGTCGCCGGCATTATAAAGCGTAACCTTCAGTATAAGATAACAATAATCGAGTTGGGAGGTGCCCTGATTTAACTGCTCTCGATTTCTTTTCATGGGAACATTTGAAAAAAAAGGTGTACATAAATAGACCACAAACTAATAACGAACTCAAAGAACGCATACGCATTGAGATTGCCAAAATAACTCAGAAAGAGACGCCTGCTCGTCTTTCGCCGCCTTACGAAATGATGAATTTATTCCTTTTATTTGGACCACACTGTATACTTGTTAGCAAATTGAATGTTTAATGATTTATGATTGCTGACAGAGAGTTACTTTAAATTATTATATCATTAGTTATTTATAAAATAGTAAAAGAACCTAAACAGTGGCGACTCACGAAAAAAAAAATATTTGAAACACTTACATTTGGATCCATCCATGGTGTAATCTCCATCCCAATACCATTCGGACTGCGCTATCTTTACCATTAACTTAAAAACCGAAATCGACCATTTCCATTTACCGACCGGCGATTGCCACCACACAGTTTGAATAACAAAAATAAAATATAAATTTTCAAAATTTCAAAAAATCAAAAAAATATTGTAACCCATTTTTAATGGAAACACCCCCCTAAAATTTGAAGTTGTAAACAGATTCTAATAATTTTTTTTTTGAAATGTCAAGTACTAAAAGGTCTACCTTGGGACAAAATTTGAAATGTTCATTCCAATTTTCAGGGCTACTACGATATTTTTTCTTAGTCGAAAATCGAGATTTTTCATTAGCGATTTTTTTATTGAAAAAATTACTACGCCACTGGATTCAGAGTAACTCTAAACAGGTGTGACCAAAATTTCATGAAAAAATATTCATTAATAACAAAGTTATGACAACTCAAAAATTCGAAAACTCACACAGCTAACAGTCATAAAAAACACCCTATATCAACAGATATAGTCATTAGAATATTTTTTATGATTTCAACAATAAAGTGCCGCCAGATGAGAAAAAAAAACTTCCCAAAAAATCAACCTCTGGTGTGGGATATTGGACGAACGTAATATTGGTCCTTTCTTTTTTGAGGAAAACATAATGCGCAGAGGTTTCTAGAATTTTTAAACACATAGTTTTGGGATGCTATTCACGAGCTTCCAATCAATGAACGATCAAATTTAATTGTCCAGTTAGATGGATGTTCAGTTCATTTTGCCAGAGCTGTGAGGCAATGGCTTAACGAACATTTTCCAAACCGTTGGATAGGCCGTGGTAGTCCGTTTATAGAGTGGCCACCCAGATCTTCAGACCACAAGTTTTGGGCTTTTTTCTCTGGGGACTTCTCACACAAAAGGTTTACAAAAACCGCTTAAGATATAGAAATGAACTTTGTGCAAAAATTCGACAGGTATGTGCAGATATTACCCCACAAGAACTAAGGAACGTAATCAGAAACATTCGTAAGCGCTACGACAAATGTATGGAAATACGTGGTGGATTAGTAGAGGCTTCTAGAATATGAGTTTGAATCAATTGTTACACTGAATCGAAATATTTCAATGATTAGTATTAGTTTTCATACTTACGTTAATTAGAATTTTTTCCTTCATTATTAGTTGAATTGTGTGAAGGTAATTCCATTATTTTCATTAAAAAAATTTACGCTATCTGTTTTTTTTTCATCTGGCGGCACTTTATCGTTGAAATCATAAAAAAATATTCTCATGGCTATATCTGTTGATATAGGGTGTTTTTTGTGACTGTTAGCTGTGTGAGTTTTCGAATTTTTGAGTTGTCATAACTTAGTTATTAATGAATATTTTTTCATGAAATTTTGGTCACACCTGTTTAGAGGTACTCTGAATTCAGTGGCGTAGTGATTTTTTCAATAAAAAAATCGCTAATAAAAAATCTCAATTTTCGACTAAGAAAAAATATCGTAGTATGCCCTGAAAATTGGAATAAACATTTCAAATTTTGTTCCAAGGTAGACCTTTTAGTACTTGACATTTCAAAAAAAAATTATTAGAATCTGTTTACAACTTCAAATTTCAGGGAAGTGTTTCCATCAAAAGTGGGTCACACGTATATAGAAAAAAATAATCAAAAATTACCTATAATCAATTGCTATAAAAATTCAATGCTTAAAAAGGAGAATCTTATAAATTTAAACTTTTACTATTTTCACAATTATTTCTATCTTTGTTATTTTGGCACAACATTCTCCCACCTTTAGGCATATCGCATTACTTGAGCTGAAACGAGACCGGTAAGATCTGTAAAAAAAGAAGAAAACGATATAAATTCAATATTGTTTGATTATAAACATAGATATTTAAAACTGCACGAAAATTGTGAACATTTAAGGAATTCATGAAAAAGGATAAAATTCTCAATTAAAAACCCCCAACTCCCGGAACTCTATCTCCTTTATAAAATTAGGGTAGGTATATTATAATCACTTCAAGGAGTTCATTGCCGTTGGGAAACATTATTCAAGCTAATGTTCCAACAAACTGGGTAATTGTTAATTAACAAAATGTTCTTAAACCTCTTCCTATTTGTAAGCTAAAGAAAATAAGGTTTAAATTATTGTCTTGACAATGCCCTTTTTATATACATACCGAATAGGAGCTGATCATAAAAGTTTCAATAAATTTCAATACATTGTTTATAATGAAACGTAATATGAATTAGCAAAAAACTGCCAACCAGTTATTTATTGTAAAATTAGCAAAAAACTGCCAACCAGTTATTTATTGTAAAAAAAATTGGTGTATACGACAATTATTTGAACATTTTTTCACCAGTTGCCATCAATAGAAGGCATTCAAATTGAATATTGAAGGTAAAAACATTCCTCGATCCATGTTTTTCGGCAATTAACGTAAAATAAACAACACATTCCAATGTCAAAATCAAATCTTGGCAGTGTAGAATCGGTATAGAGCCCCGCGCATACCAAAAATGACGGGTTGATACCTGTTGGAAGTATTGAATTGAAATCATGAATAATGAAATCAGCACGTTTTCAGTGGAAATTTCCTGCTCTTCAAGAATCTTCATTTCAAATTTCTTAAATGTCAATACTTACTAAGTGAAATAATTTCATAATCATTAAAAAGAACATAATATATATTACCGAACCTGTATAAAAAATATATAAATTTACTCCTGACTATGTACCTAAATATAGTTTATTTAAATCCGTTACATTTTCTGTTGTACAATTTGTTATTTTTCGATATTGTTTTATAAAAAATATTCTTTTTATCAACCATAGTCATACAGCATACTTAATAAAGTATCAAAATTTAAAAATATATATTTTTAAGTAAAATAATCAAAAATTACCTGTATAACATATTCACAAATCAAAACACCAACTCACAATGTTCCTTGTTATGGTTATAGTTATAAATTCGTAAGGCAGTTTTTTTCTAGTCAACAAAAAACCGAGCAATAAACACCGTGTTTACTACATTTTATTGGGAGAGAGATAAATTTGTTTCAATTAGTACAAATAGTTTTAATTTTATACAGAGTCGGCTACGTTACATTTTAATTTGGGATTTAAATATACAGAGTGAGTTTTAAATATAAGACGACTCACAGGATTTTACAGCCATTTGCACCGGTCTTACTAAAGTTGTGGTTAAGTTTAATTACCAATAAAATTTAAAAAAATTAAAATGTTCCTTGCAATTCCTTGCATTTATTCTTAAGTTAACGCTATAATTAATAGTTGAATCTAATCCACAGATAAGGTAGGAACCTTAATTTGTGAGATGTTATGTTGGTATTTACATTCTTCTCAGTTTGATTTTTATTTCTTGTAGTTTTTTTAAATCTTCTTGACATTTTTGGAACTTCAGTTCTTCACGTCAGGTTATGTTTGAGCGACGCAAAAGATCTGACCGTTACGCGTTACGTTACGCTACGTTATGGTACGTTGCTTCGTTATGTGCCTTGCGTGCGTGCTTGTGCTCTCTCCTTAGACTTCTTTCACACGTAGATTCTGTAGCTAGATTCAGTAGCTGAAATTCAGAATCCATAAGCAATTCTTCCCGGCTACTGAATCGGATGCTAGGAACAGACGCCATGTGTCAGTATCAGTGTAGTTCGTCTGTGAAATGGATGTCGAAGAAATTTTATTACTTTGGTTTTTGCGGCGAAAAAAGAAAAGAAGAAGGACTATGTGGGTTCATCCCATTGTAGAACTAAGGGAAGTAAAGGGAGCGTTTATGTTACTCTACTCTGACCTGGTGCAGGAGCCTTCAAAGTTTTTCAACTACTTCCGAATGTCTTTTGAAACATTTGAAGAACTACATAGTAATTTAGAAACGCGATTAACAAAAAAGGACACCCCAATGCGCACAAGTATAGCATCAAGGGAACGACTAGCTATTACAGTAAGGTAAGAAAAAACAGTTAAATATATTTTCTTTTATTATTACAAAACTAAATGTAGGTTTCCTCCATTGCTTTGCACACGTCGACCCATGCCTCTTGTTTTTTATTCCGATTGGAATAGTCGACGTGTGCAGTATTCCACAAACATTCTTTTAATTGAATGAGGCTTATAAATTTTTCGTTGTCAAAAACGTGAACGTTTCGCTCCATTGTTTACAACTAACTAATTGACTGCGCCTATGATCTGACTTGCAAGAACTTGTAAAAGAATGCGCGTCTGAATGGTCCCAATAAACGCAATGTAAAATCTGTAGCCGGAAAGTAGCGGGCGACAGATTCCGTAGCTGGCGGCTGGAAAGTCGAGATTCGAAAATTTTGAATCCAGCTACAGAAACGTCGCCTCGTGTGAACGGCTCCATTTAACATGTGTATTTTGCAGAATACGCGATTCGCGAATCTGGGATTCTGAATCTACGTCTGAAAGAGGTCTTAGTCTCTCTCTCGTTTACGAAGCAGCGTTTCATATGCTTCGGCCGGGATTCGAACCCGGGCCGAGAAATACAGGGTGTTAAAATTTTGAAAACTTGAATGTTTTGATTCGATAACTTTAAAATGAATGGATTAATTGATTTGATATTGGGCAGGTTGTTTTTAAATGTAAAAGGGCATATTTTGATAGAAATAGTAGTTTGTGCAACTAGTGTGGATATGATGGCCATATCGCACGAGGACGAAGTTTGAGCACGACGCCGTAGGCGGAGTGCTTAATCGTTCAAGTGCGATATGGACAATCCACACGAGTCGAACAGCATATTTTTGCCACGACCCACTTAAGAAAAAATCCTGAGAATAAAAATTTCTATAAACTGTAATATAACTTCAAATTGAAAATTTAACAATTCAATTTTATGTTTTCACTAATTTTTTTTGTGGTAAACGTACAGTTCTTGAATGTCCAATTTGTATAATGCTACGGTTTCCCTTTTTAAATATACGATGTTGTTATACGTAGATGTTGCCAGTCGGACTCCCTCATGAAGGGTACCGTACCATTATCTATAATAATGAATATTCCGCAAAATATTTCAAACGTCTACCTGTTGTCGTTATTAATATCAAGCAGAATAATTATTTAATAATAAAATTAACAATAAAAAAAAACTTCTTCACGGGGAATCGAACCCGAGTCTACCGCGTGAGAGTCTGGTTTGCTTACTAGTCGGCCACCGAGGCATATGAAAATTGTTTATCTATAACGTCGAATGTATTAAATAATTTTTGCTTAAAAGGAACTAAAGTTCCTACCGTGTGTCCCGCGACACGTTCTACCTTTTTAACAAATTACTTACAGTACTTACATAATAGTGAGCATTTCAATCGGAATAGAGAGAAATGTATGAGATTTTCATATACATAGATAAAAAATAAGATTAATAACTTAACAAGAAATAAAATAAAATTAAAAAGTGTGAAGGGAACAATAGATACTGTATGGTAAAAAATGAGGGAAGAAATTCATTAGTTTTTGAACCGTTTTGGGGGAAAATCCTAAGACCCATCGATTTTTAGGTTAAATGGGCGCTTCGTCAGATCACTTTTTTATTCTTAGCGTCATCTATGTGAGCGTGGTGAAGTCTTCAATGAATTTTTCCAATAAAAATTTGGGTCCCACAGTACAACAATTAAAAGGTCTTTACCTATTCTTCACTTTTCAAGTATCCCCAAATAAGGAAATCTAGAGGAGTTGAATCAGAGAACCTTGGTGGCTCAATTCTCTTCGACCTATCCACCAATTTGGGTAGTTTCTCACCAAGACAGCACAGTGCGTTGGCCAACTATCCTGGTGGAGCCTTATTCATTTCTGTTTGGGAAAAGCCGGTTTTAATTTGGGAAGCAAAAAGCTTTGAAATGAATCTCAATATTCAGGAACTGTCGAAAAGGATTTAATTCTGTCCACTACAATGTCATCAACTACTTGACAATTACAATTATGTAAAACATCAATAAAATCATTTTGATAATGTCACTACATGTATGCCTTCATTCATTCATACGTTTGGGTTGTGCTCAACAGCCCATGCACTTGAACTGAATATTTGTGCCAATATCCATGCTATCTACTTCCATTCCAGAAGCTTCGTGTCTTCTATATGGGCCACCAGTTTAACTGAAGAGAATTTCAGTAGTTGTGATGGCTGTATTATTTCCTTTCCAAAGTGCTTCCGTTTGAGTCATTGTGAGTTCTCACAGAAGCATTGTATTTGAGTGAGAGATAGGAATGTTGATAATGATCACTATCAATAAATGTTAGAGAAAATAATTTATGATTTTTTCTTCCCGTATTATTCATGTGAAACCATTTTATTATTTGTTTCTATAGAAACAAATAATAAAATAGTCTACTAAATTGTCTAACTATTGCTTCTAAGCGCTGATTAAAGCAAAATGATATATTCCGAAGCCACTCAATGGAGTTTAAAAAAATTCTGTAAATGTTCAAGTTTATCAAGTTGATCAAGTTTAAGAGATAGGAGCATTTTTATTCCTCAGTATAATTTATTCTGCAGTAGCTGGCGGTGTGATATGTAGCATCACACTCAAATACCTTCTGTTATATATTATGTTGTGTAATTCATGTTTTAATTTCAAACGTTCCCTTGGCGCTACAATTTATTCCACGTCACAAATGGTCCACAGAAATATGCATATGTTTAGTTTATTGCGTATCATGATTTCAATAACATTTTCATTAAAGCTACATATTAATTTTGGTTTTCATTGAAATGCCCCGAATTTAATGTTGTATGTGCAAATATTCGAAAACTCTGCCAAATACTTTAAAATTTTCACATAACATTCAATTCTCAATCCACTGGGTTTACCTCTGAAACTATATTTTTATCTTCATTAATATAACTGTGTTATAAAATTCAAGGCCTGGTTTGCTAGTAGCTCATAAAACAAAGCCATTCATAAAATCAAATGAACCAACTAAGTTATAACAAAATGCTTTTTTATTTTGGGTAGTTTCATGTTCCCAAATTTCGTTTCTAACGACATGAACACACCATTTATCAGCCGACAAACAACAACATATTTTTTGACAGAAAAAAAATTGTTACCATCAATCTAGTGTTTTCAGTAAGCGAGGAAAAAGTACACGAATAAACTTTTGATATACGGAGTAATGCTTTTGCACGAAAAATGATTAAATGAGAAATAAGTCTTCATGTTGCTTATATATTTTCAGTGGAGCTTAAAGCGACCATCGTTAATAAATTCATCGGCAAATATTCGTATCGTCTATAGGCCAAGCATTAGGAAAATTTTTATGGAAAAAATTCTTAAAGGTAATATATCTCTATGCAAAAATCTCACTAGAAAACGAATTCTTCCATAGCACAACTCTAGCACTTGGAAAGCAACAAGGATAATAATTTACCAGTTTTCTTCGGCTCATGCCTCGTACTACAATATCTCCCTCTCGTGTGAAAAATATCAGTTTCCGCACACGTAATGTTACGTATTATTACATGAGGGCACAGTTCATTTTCCACAAGGATTCTTGTAAAAAACTTACATTTTGAGAGACTCTATTGATGGCCTATTATTGAAAATGTCGACATCTGCATCGTTCGATCTCGTCGGAGTCAGCAATAAGCATTACAATTTATTAAGCTGAGTTTTTTCCACTTAAGCCATGCCGCGATATAAATTGTTATTTAACCAACAAGTGTATTAAGGGGAATCTATCGGCAGCGAATTTCGAAGTATTTTTGGCAAAGAATTTTGAAGTAATGGATGTATTGAAAATTAAGAAAAAAATATATCATGTAGATTAATGTTGAACTTAGAGTTCTCATTGAATAAAAACTTTGAAATGCTAACCAAATTTTGTTGAAAAAATATGAAAAGTACACATATTAAGCAGAGTTTAAGCCCTTGTAAAGAATTAAATATGGATTGAATGGAAAAACTAATTTATAAGGGGTCTAATTTGAAGCTTTATGAATACTATATAAAAATCTCAGAATCATCAAATTACTTATGACCGTACAATTCCTTATTGAAATTCGGTTGCTACCACTAAAATATCGGATAAAAATGGACCGCTTGGCTACCTACATGTTTCGGAGCTTTCATATTTCTAATAAAATTTTCGTTATGTGAACTTGAACGTGAGGACGTAGGGAAACAACAAAATATACAAAGCATAATTGTGCAAGGTCGAATTTGGTAGATGACCCTTTATGGTTTGTTAGTTACAAAGCTTTTCCGTCGACTATATAAGTTCTATTCGTTTTTCTCAATATTTAAAAAATGAAAATAATTATTTATTTTGTCATTGTCAATAATGAATAATGACATAGAAATGTATGTTTGGTTGCCTACACCACAGGTAACTGTCAATATAAATATAATGTATGAGATTTTCGTTGGGTTTTCTAGAAAGAAATCGTTAATTAATGTAAATCATGCATTAATGGGGGTCATTAATATATGATTTTGTCCAATTTTGGGAACTTTAATGGCATATGTTAATACACGGTCGAAGGAAAAATTATTTTAACAAAGCATTAGGTGTGTTAACAGTAAGCTTAATAGGTACGCAAAGCTGAGTTGACAGGTGAAGCAATGTGCAGATTCTGTCACCTAAAGTAGGAAACTGTAGAACACATGCCAATGCGACTGCATGGAAAAGGCGCGGGACAAGAAACTACATTAAAGATCTCCAGGTTACATAAAGATAGTCGAGCTAGAAAAAGTAATCTAGATTCAAATGACCACAATAGATTTGGAAAGGTCACAGTATCAAAACTTAACTGTTGGAAGTTATTATTGACTGGCGTTGAGTGTTTAAGTTATAATCGTTGGCCGTTTGTCGGAGATTTTTTTTCTTACTGCTTCCGAGATACGACATACAACAATTTATGTTATCAGAGTTTTGTGGCTCGTGTAAGATGTGTTAAATCAAGCGTGAAATTGATATTTTTACTCAAACAGATCGTGTATTGCGAGGCAGAATTAACAAGCTAGAAACTTCGTTAACCTCGTCCGAGATACAGGATGACTCATTTGAGATGCGAACATGTGAAGACTCCAAAATTAGATCGTATACACTGGCCCAGCTTTTTCAATGTCCCTGAACGCTTAAACCTCTCTTTTAAAATTGTATGAATAGTCCAATTAGTTTTATTTATTTTTTCATAAGCGGCACTAGAATACTAACAAAAAAAATCATGTTAAAGGAGCTAGCAAATGATTGGAAGGTTGGAGACTAAGAATATATGGAAAAAGACAGATAACCAGAAGAATATGTAGAAAATGTCCGGAATAATTGAAGTATCGGCAGCATTATAGTATAACTGGTTGAGTAGAAAATGTATTGACCATTTGAAAATACGCAAAGCTAGTCAAATTTTGAAACAAATGACAACAATTTAATAGCAATTTACTTTTTTTCAAAGAGTTCTAGCTACTATTTATATTATACTTTTATTTATAATAGGAATCAGTCATTTCATGATATTTTTATCACAATAGATTATGAGAGAAAGGAAGTTCTATAAAGCTCATATAATTTAAAAGGAAAATATTGATACCAGTAGAATGACGGGTAATCTCACCAGGACAGAGACAGGAGGAAAAATTTATTGAAGGTGATAATGGAAGGCATAAAAAGCGAAAATATTAAACATCTCAAATCCGCAGTAGGTATGGTAACAGGGCACTATAAGCTTAACAGACACGCTAAATTTATGAAGTTGACAGCCTATGTGGATTTTATCACCTAGAGAAGGAAACTCCAGAGCACATCCTCTGTCAGTACAATTGCCTGGCGAATATGCGGTTTCTTGTACTAGGTACTAGGTGATGAGATGCCAGCGGCAAGAAATAACATGAAAGTCTCGAGGCTGATTGACTACTTGGGAAGAGTCGGGCTGGCGAATGAAATCAAGATTCGGAGGACCACAATAGATCTGAAAAGGTCGCAGTGGAATAGGCTGGGCTCACCACGACCTCATCCAATCTAATCTTATTTAAACAGTAGCGCTGTTCTTAACTCAACTGCCGTTAGGAAGTTTTGTGGCCAATGTCTCTACATTTTGTTCTGATTATTATTTATAATAACCCCAAGGTAATCTGGCTGTTCATATAGTGTGAGAGATCATTTTCTGTATATGTGAAATTTTTGTTCCATATATTATGCATGTCAACAACTCTTGGGGTCTTTTATGAGACTTGAATAATTTCAACAGTACGAATATTCCGCCCTGTGAGAGAATCTATTCTAACCGTTTAAGTGGAACAAGAGAAAATCGATAAAGTTCCTAGAGGTGTAGTTGAAGCCACTTTAAAAATGATTACCGAGGGTTTTAACAAATTATCATGCCGCATGGAACTGCGTATAAAACGACCCCTGGACCATTTATGCGATTCTAGCCCTTTAATTTAATCTCAGTTAATAAAAGACTCATGGATATCTCAACCATACTGTAATATGCAAGAACAGAGAATTTTTATAAAGGCTGAGTCATGAGGCAGTTTACATACTTTTACCATGTGTAGAGTCCCTCTTGGAAGATATCATGTGGCCTAAATTTATTACCAAGTTTGCTATCAAGTACCCGTCGAGTACTTGATAGTAGTGTACTGTATCATGAAAAAATTGGAATAGTCAAATGAACCGTCTTAACACTAATTAGCAAATTAAAATGTATGGTCAATTTCACAATTCACCCTGTAAATTAATGGAAAGGAGTTGGCACTTATTTTTGATGGAAGTATGACTTATGACTCACCCTGAAATCTTCATCATCCGATGAAAAAAAAGAAAGAATTTGAAATTGGTTTTCTGATATCGTTATTCTGAAAGTTGGGTGCTGAAAAAAGCAATTTAATCATCATTCGAATTTCCACATCCTCATTTTTGGTGTGAATTGAAATGCTGACATCCCATTTGAATCCATTTTTTTTTTCTTTCTAAGTTTTTGGCACTGGCAGAGCCAACAGGCCAGTTATACATTTGAATCCATAGACCGCAAGTAATACTTATCGTTACGATTCAAGGATATTTATTTAAAAATAAAACTTGCTAAAACCAGCTCGGCTTTAATTTATTAAATACCAAACACATTGGAAATAATATCTATCCATCAACTTAAAATTAACCAGGTACGTGAGAAATGGATAAAAATAACCTATTTTGAAAAAATATATTAGATCCTTTCATCATTCGCAATAAAAAACTTAAGCCGAAATAAAAAACCACCAACAAAACAAGTAGGTATTATACGGATTAATATCATAAACAGAGAAAAAAAAACCGGATCAGCATCCCTAAGATTTTTGATAAAATATTCTTTCCATAGGTATACACTAAGCTTGGAGCCCATTTTTATTCATGAGTCAAAAGACATATTTTCGTATCGTGAACTGAATATGGAAAAGTAGGAATACTGATTCTTTGTCGGCTTACATTTTTCTTGCAATAACTTTGATCTTTTTATTACATCAGGTTAACGCATTATTGCTTGTGATCTATAATAGTTATTTATGATATAAGTGTTAAAAGTACATTTTTAAGGCACGCATGTGAAGGTTTGCAGAATGAGCGAAGCGAATTCTGCAATTCACATGAGTGCCTTAAAAGGTACTTTTAACACGTATATCATACAATATTTTTTCTACAAACGTTCAAAAAATGCAATAATACAGTTCGAATTAAATTTTAAAAACCTTTATTAAATATTTTGACGTTTGCTTTCAAAATTTGACAATTCACTTTTACCAGCAGTGCCATAAACATTTTAAGGCACTCCGTGTCTTAAAGTAACATTTTTGACAATTCACTTTTACCAGCAGTGCCATAAACATTTTAAGGCACTCAGTGTCTTAAAGTGACATTTTTAAGGCTTCTATGGAGTGCTAAAAATGGCATTTTTAACACGTTTTTAATCTATTTTTTTGATGGCTATCTCCACAAAAATTTTCATTTGTTACTTCCAGTAAATTATAAATAAATCTATTTTTATATTTTCATTTTACTAAGCTTTAAATCTATTTATACTTTGAGATTTACAAAAAATAAAGAATAATCTTCAAAAAAACTGAATGTATCAAATATTTTTGGACAAATTCTGTTTAGGTGAAATGTCTACCACTAAAACAAGAATAAATGAACACAAAAAGTACACTGAAGATGGCGAGTTCTATGAGTCAGTTATTGTAAGCTTGCTTGGAAACAGGAGCATTATGTTTAATGGGACTTAGCGCACATAATATTGGAGAATCCTAATAGTTTAAGACGAAAAATATAAGTAAATGCTTCGTCGCCAATTGATGCAAAAAAGTGTAGCTAATATCTCAGCAGAATGTAATCAAATTTAGTTACCAATACAGTTTCTATCCAGTTTTTTTTTATGATTTATTGTTAGAATTGATAGCTAGGATCAACAGTTGGACCAGAAGAATTTTTTGTTATATCTATTATTCACCATTAGTTTTTCACTTAAGTATAAATGGGTTTTTGTCTTTCATTTCTTCCATTCAGTTCACATACAATTTTAAGCACAAATAATTGCAAAGATAGAACAAACTTTATACGTAGCCAGAGGAACGAACACCTCATTTCTAATTTAAGTTTCAAAAGATCTATCACATAGTTTTTTAATGGAAGATACATAAATACAATGCTATTTATCCATTTGTTGTAACATAGGTATATATCTACCAGGAAATTCTTCCGTATTTATTATTCATTTTGTACATAGCAGTAATTGTATCAACCAACAAGTTCAAACAAAATAGATATGTACTCGTTTATGCTCTACACGCTTGATATTTACACTTGGAGAAGACTATGTGAGAAGTTCATGGAGTCTGTAATTAAGTTTGTCTTTGAGAATGCCAAATATGTTGTCACTTCAGTATACAGAATATTAAGTGGGGGCTCGGTAATAAGCCAGCCTCTTTAAGCATATTTTATCAATAATAACCGTTGTGATTAGTTAATTGGAATAAATTTTCCAATTTTGAATTCACTAAATATTATTTTTTCTACTGCCCTCACTAAAACACGGGTTTGACATTCGCAAAACGTCACACTGTTTAAAGTAGTTCAGTGAATGAAGGGACAAAGCTCCTGAAAAGTCCCCGAAGCCTTCACTTCGGGCTCAATTCCTAGGTCACGGCAGGTGTTTTTAAACGAGAAAAAACTTAACGCGATTGAGTTTACGGAATCTGCGAATTAGAGAATTTTTTTTGGGGTAAAAAATGAAGATCGTCTTATTATCTACAGAAATAGTCACTATCATTTTACTCAAAAATTCGATAGCTATCGAGATAATGAGACCTGAAAGTCTCTTCATTTCAGCTGCTGTTCTGCCTGTAGGAATTCTGCTGTCTATGCATTAAGGTGTAAGCAGGCGGACGAATTGTTCCATAACTCGGCAAAAAATTGACATCAAATATCTCTTTTTTTTTAATTCTCTAATTCTATTGAGCCAGATATTAGCGAGAAGCCCGTTTTCCAGGGTTTAGGGGGCCATTTTCCCCCCCCTTCCGTAAACTCAATCGCGTTATGTTTTTTCTCGTTTAAAAACACCTGCCATGACCTACAAATTGAGCCTAAAGTGAAGTCTTCAGAGACTTTTCAGGAGCTTTCGATATTTTCAGGTGATCAGTTACTGGACTAAAAGTACGAAAAGTCACCTTTGTTTTTGTTTACTGTGGGCGTAGAAAAAGTATAGTAAGAACCTGGTGTGGAAAACATCTTGAGTCACTCGATTCATAAGGCATAAATCTCGTGACTGAAGTAATAGTCCAATAAATGAAGGAGGAAATTACCGTCAACATGGGCATCTGGTCCAGCAAGGATAATTTTTTTTTGTAATTTGCAGGTAATAGTGGGTACATTGAACCCCCATAATGTCAGGTGCCTGAAATTTGTGGGAGGGTCGGAAAATGGCTCTAGAGATCCCGAAAATCCGTTTTCCGCCGATATCTCCCGAACTACGATCCCTAGAGAATTTTTGTTCAGACAAAAAATGAAGAGCAGTTCATAACCTACATAAGCTGCCCCCACAATTTCTTTCGTTACACCAATAGTTTTTGCAAAAATGGTGGTTGAAAAGTTCGCAGTTTTCTGAAACTTAAAAACTGACGCTTCTAGCCCAAAATATGGGATGAGGGACCCTGAAAATACACCAATTTCTATGTTTAGGCCTCCAGGCATCTATGGTAGATGGCGCCACCTTGCATTTTCGCAACCGTGAAATCATTAAGGCCATGAAAAGAAACATGAAAATGATCGATCTCTTACCCACTCTCGGGGTCAAAAAGTTATCGCCTTTTTTAAAATTGAGACCCTCGCCTGCTTTTATTGGACAGACCAATCCTAGGAATAACTTTCCCATTCTTCATTACCGAATACCTCTTCCTACACAAGCGATGAACTTCCACAGACGATACCTTCTCCAGGAACAAATGGTGGTTGTCTTTCCTGGTCTTGCTAACATTTATTAGGGTACTAGTCCTCGGGTAACCGTTGTAACGTCTTCAGTCAGAGCTTGATCACAAATAAAACACACGGGCGTACTAGAATCCTCTGCGACTTCTTCAACAGGAATGAACAATATTTATCAAATCATTAGATGTCATTTCACCCACAACAATATCAATGATCTTAATTAAAAAAATTAAACCTCACCGTGTGCTCCAAAAAAAAGCTCAAGAATTTTCAATATTTCCTTGTGTTTTTTATCAATAAAAATTTCAAAATTTATTATTCAATAATAACAATAAAATTAATAATGACTTGAATTTCACTTTTTACACTGGAATACTATTAATTTATTCTTGAAAAGTCACGGAAGAGATAGTGTTTACTTGTAAAATTGTCAGTTGTTGACAAAAAATGCAGCAGAAAGCATCCACGTGTACACGCATTATAGCAGACGCCGTCGACAACACTATAGATGGGTGGCGTGGTGGCGTGCGAGAATAGAATGAGGCATCCATTACAACAAATTTAGAGACAAATTTCTTTTTAATGCATCAAATAAAATACTTGATACACATATCAAAGAAAAGTTCAGAATGTGACCTTTCATCGGGTATGATGCTTGATCGGGAAGAATTTTACTGTAAAGAGAAAAAACTGCTCGAAAAAACTCAGAAGAATAGCTGTCTTCCCTCAGAAGGGGTCTGGGCCAAAAAAAATATACCATCGGCAAGAGGATACTCTAACCTTTCTCCCAATAGAATTATAAGCGGGTTTGACAGTTCATCATCGAGAAATTCCCGTTAAACTAGAGCGCTCGGGAAAACTCCAGAAATCCAGAAAAATCGCCTCTTGGAAAACACATTATTCAAAAAAATACGGGCGAATTATTGGTAGGAATGTTTCGGAATAAATAAAGTACCCCCCAAAGAACCATTATCCAATAGGATTGGCTGAAATAACTATTAATAAAAATAATATGAATAAATAATCTTTCACCAGCACTTTGATTCATTAAAAAATATTGATTTTCACGCGAATGATTAAAAAATTAGTAATTTACTTGGGGACGTCATGCCTTCAGAGCGTGCTCTCTATAAGCCGGCCTGGAGCTCAATTTTGGGTCGGCGTTCGGGCCATTTATCTCGAAAACTATCTAATTTTTCGAAAAAATGCTAGGGATCATTTTTGTGGGCAAGGAACTGCTCCTTATTTTTCGTCCGAACAAAAATTCTACAGTGGTCAAATCTCGGCAGATATTGCGGGAAAACGGATTTTATGGAATTTCAGAGCCATTTTCCCACCCTTCCACAATGGTCAGGTAGGTACCTGACATTTTGGGAATTGAATGTGCCTACCATGACCTGCAAATTAAAAAAAAAATTGCTCTTGCTGGACCAGTTGCCCATGTTGACACCTTCGTTTACTGGACTATAACGTTTTTGATACTTCGTACTTAATATACCATTCCAAGCTGCCATTTTTATCTGGGACTGTTAGAAAAGCATGAAAATCGTGACAGTACCACAGATCATAAATTATAATCTGTGACAGTACTGTATTGTCATAACTGAACTGTGTTGCCGAGCTATTGAAATATTATGATAATCTAATAAATAATGTCCTATGAATTTTATTAAACATTCTTCTTTTTATATGGCTATGGGTTTTATCAATATTGCATATTTATGAATTAAATATAACAGTAATTACATTTGATATGAAATTAGTAATCAGAATACACTCATTCTATATAATTTGAGGAATAAAATAAAGGTATATACATGAATTTCTAAGTTCTGAATGTCGATAATAAATCAACTATTAAATTAAATTGTAGTGGTAGCTCACAAATCAGGTAGCTCGAATCCAATGAAATGTAATGAAATGAAACAAAACGTAAAGAGTATATATCAACAAAAATGCGACTCACTTCTCTCTATATGAAGCTAGGCAGAAATGAAATAAAATAAAAATGACCATTAACTCTCATATATCCATCCCGCGCAATACAAACACATGAAAGTATCATTAATCTAGATTATGAAGCAAAACTTTTTCGCTGCGTGCCTGTGAGTGCCGCTGGCTTATGGCTTCTCTTGATAACAAAAACCAACAAAAACTCTCCTTGTTCATAAACCTCTAAGAGAATGATGAATTGGGGGAATTTTCTTATGATTAACAATTACATTGGACATATGCTGTAATTTCGAAATTAAGATTAGAATATTCTTAACGGAATAAATTTTGGAAAAGCAAAATGTTTTTGTATTTAATGATGAGTGAAAATACACAGTGTGTGATTTATACCTCATTTAAAAACCAGGAGAAGTAGTTTCGATTTAGGTTGGAAATTCTGTATACCTCTGATTGGTAAGATTCCGTCTAGTGTCACACCACATTTCTAGCATCGACATCTGTGGATAATTTCCATTTTCGATAGTTGTGACAGATGATTGACTTATTCTTGTCATCGCATCCGCACTTATTATTTTATCATTTTTACTTAGTTTCCACTCTATTTCATTGAAACTAGCTGTTTCCTTGAAAACATCAGTAAGCAGTTGTATCGAAAATTTGCAATATCCTTCTACTTCGAGTACCAGCTCTTCGCTTAGGATTGTGGTTTTACTCCCATTTAAAACGAATATAAATTGTAATCTCGTTGTTGTAAAGTGCAAATTGTAAAATATTACCAAGAATCAACTTATTGTCTTTCTATTTAATGCATTCAGTTGAATATTGTTTTTATATTTCAGTTTGAATCAGAAATTTCAAATGAGAAACAGAAAAAAGTTTTACACTCTGCTTAATAGTCCAAGAGCCAGAGCCAAAAAAACTGTTTCAATTTCTAAAGGCTGGTTTTTTGTTAAATCGTTGTAGCCGATGGGTACACAAACATGCTCCGGTCAGTCAAGCGTGCCGTAGAACAGGTGGCTCAGGTGCGATATTAAAGGTGTATCATTTCACGAGTGAACAAAATGAATTTCTAAGAGCTGAAAATTATTATAAAACTTCTCTATTGTATAAATTAAAAGTTGTGTTGGTCAGTCAGTCAAACATTAGAACAGAGTCAGTCCGGATAGACGTATGATAAATAATTATTAAGTGCAATTCGTTTCTAAAACTTCAAATTTTGTCTGAGGGTTCAGAATTATGTATTGAACATCAAAACATCCGTCAGTCATGTGTTCAGTTGAACAACGTCCGTCAGTCAGGTGAAAAAGGTAAAGGTATACCGCGCGCGCCCTTTGAGTTTCAGGCTGCGTATCACGCTATTTCTACGTTTTGTATTGTTATTTTAACAATCAGAAAACGTCATTTGATGTTTTAATTTGTGGTTTAATAGATAATTAACATTTGTATCGCATCGACAAACTATTTATTTAATCATTTGATACTAACCTAACCTAACCTATATGATCAAACACGGAACAATACAATTTCACTTGTGCTATCTGTTTGTCTGCTTCAATTTGACAATTTAGGTTTGCAATTGACATTTTACAGGTATTTTTGATTTTCATTGATAAGTAAAAAAATAAATGTAGTAGTTAGTGCGAATTATTTTGAACAAAATGGGGAATTGGAAGAAGCGACAGCTAATTTACAAGAATTTACAAATGATGAAGACTTTCGAGAATTGCTCGAACTAGAAATGATTCCCAAAGCCTCTAGAAACTCAACCATTATATAGAGGAGAATAAAACTAATAAACTGAACTGAACTAGCTTTATTTATTATAAAAAGTTTAAAGTCAAATTATTTTTCTCTCAAATAATCAAAAACCCTTTTTATACCCGAAGGTGTGAGGGTAGGTATCTATATCTAAATATTTTGTTAGTACCTAGATGAAATTAGTCCATTTCTTTTTATTTTTGGCCATCTCTTTTGCTCCTTCCCATTTCAAATTTCTTCTTTCTAGTATTTATCAGGCTTCCCACATATCCCTGACTGGTCTGCTACTCATTCTTGTTGAGTGTCCGAACCACTTAAGCTTTTTTTATTTAATAATTCAAGTATTGGTTCTACTTCCAGTTGCTTCCTCACATTCTCGTTTCTTATCCGATCTCTTCATGTCATACCCTTCACTCTCCGCAAATATTTTATTCCCATTGCTTGGATTCGACTTTTAAATTTTTGTAACAGTATCCAGCTTTCACTTCCATAAAAGTAAGGATTGGTCGATAAACTGTTTTATATACTGTAATTTTGGTTTTTGAACTGATTTACTTTTTCAAATTACTCTGGTTATTAAATGAACTATAGTATGTTGTAGTCGTGATCGTTACGTTGCGTGGATTATTAAATTATATTGACTTTTCCTAGACCTCTCCTATGCTTTTTAAAACAGACGGTACGTAATACACTATTTCCTTCGACAGTGCATTATTGAACTATACTAATGTACACAAAAGCATCCATTAATGACCCCTATGGATACATGATATTCCATTATTAATAAACGAGTTTGGTATAGGCAACCAAACATGCAATAAATAGCCCTCATTAATACTCTTGTTGGTAAGATAATTATTATTGAATTGCATGTGTGCAGAGGTGTTGCAGAATATTTTTTCAATCTCAAGAGAGGGAACTCTAGCATTCTGTGATAAAATTTGATTTCAGAATTGACGAATTCTGTTATGATCGTGGAGAAAATTTTTTATATAAATATCTAAAATCTAGTGGTTTCAGGAGTATCTTTTTATATAGTTTGGCAAGTTTATCTGAAGCTACGGGGCATCGGTAAGAGGCGAGGAAACATGGCGTCTATCTGGTACCTATTTTAATGAGTAAAATTGAAAATACAAAGGTCACTGACAATGCCAACGCCACTGGATAAATGAATATCAGTCAATTGACGAAGTGAGAGGGATAAACACACGCACGAGCTGGCCAATAAGAAGTAAGCTGGTAATTTGGAGGGTGTGGTACCTAATTATGGTTTTCGTACAACGGTGCCAGAGCTTGAAGAAACCCATGACAAATTTGGAAAGGTGCTCATCTTTTATTATTCATAAATTGAAAAAATTATGTTAATAGAAAACATCCAAGGAAACAAGCACATTAAAGAATTAACGTTTAATCATAATGTTAATAATAAAAAGTTCCTTTTCTAATTATTTTGGGAATCAAACCACAATAATGTTTTTGATTTTTCATTTCGACGTTCCGGTAGCGTTCCAGTTACCGTTGTCAAGATTAACTAGTAATGAAATAATTTTTGGTCCCTATCTGACACAACGAAAAAAATTTTAAATAAAAAATCAAAAACATTATTGTGGTTTGATTATTTTTATTGTTTCTTTTTTTCTGCAGGCGTAGAAAAAGTATAGATAGTAGTAAGCACCTAGTGTCAAGAACATCTCACGTTTTGGACACTTGGTACTTGATATTACTACTTCGGAAGCCTAAAGACCAGAGACTATCGTTTTTATTTTTGGTTGTAATGACCTCTTCCATCCTAAAGCTAGTTTTATTACAACCTCAAGACTTTTGAAATTAGGTTTTATTTGCAGTTTTGTTGTATTTATAGGACCTTGTATTCCGTGCTACTTGGATCTTCCATAAACCAAATATAGGAACTCATAGTTTTTAATAGCGACTTGATGTGCCATAAACTTATTTTCCACATTTTCCTTCCTATCGAAGCAATCTTTATTCCTTTATGTTTACTGTTCCATTTTTAACATTCGAAATAATACTTCTCCTCCATCGTCGCTCTCAATGTATGAACATTTTTTTTAAATTGGATTTTCAGTTAACCTCCTAAGGGTAATGCAACTGAAATGATATTAGCAATAAAAAACGGTTTTATTGCTAAGTGCTCCAGAAACCTGTTGTCTCGTTCCCTGGCTAAAGAGATATTTTCATCTGCAGCCGCTATCATCAACCATGTTGAAAGTGCCTTGAAAAGGATGTCTCTGAGAAAGCGGTATGCAATAAAAAGTGAACGAAGGTATAGCATATATCTTAAATTGTTTCCTTTGCACGGAAGCATATTGTGCTGTGACGTATAAAGGGCGACTCTAACGCTCAAAAAATAATGATTATATGCTCCAGTCAATCACAAAACAATTAAATTTACTGTGTGGGCCCTTATTTTGTGGAATCTACTCATATCAATTTTTCAAATGAAACTAGCAGTTTGTAAAGAATTTCAACTCAATGAAAGAATATATACGGAATAAATTAGAATTTTCATATATATTTTTTCATTAATGTGGAATTCTTTAGAAACAGTTTCATTTAAAAAAGTAACAAAACAATTAGTTTTATTATAATACAAAGAGAAATTGGAGTATTTAGAAGAAATTTAATTTAATTTAATTTAATAAGTCATTCTGAAGATTTTGGCCATTTATAGTAAGTATATTTCTTCAATAAAAGCAATAAGAAGGTTATAGTGAAAACCTTAAGTTGATTTCTTTCAAGGTATTTGAGGTATGACCAATGAAAGCATACCAGTTTCTCATCGATCATTAGTTGAAGATGGCAGTTAATTTGCGGAAGTAAATATGAAGATACCATAAAACACTATTATTCTAGTGAAAGTAACATACTTCAGCTTGGAGGTGCTATATTAATAAATATTTCTCTTCTTCTTAGCTAGTACTATTTTTATTTCGGTTTAGAATTTCAAAATAGAACATCGCCAAGGCTACGTAACGTAATAGGATTGCTTATAACGAGTGTGGTTATTATCTATTCCGTGTTTGAAGATTTTGGTACATTGTTCCCCAAAAACATATCTCCAAATCTGGCTCTAAAAAAATCCACACAGCATCGTGCAGTATTCAAAAAACCAGCTATTACTGATAGTGAATTATTTAGGGAAATACCGTCTCTATACAGATCTTATACACTTAAACTAAGAGAGATTAACACATTCTAAATATCAACAAGCCATGCCATTCTGTTATATTTCATATATATTCTTCGAATTTAGTGTCACCTGTCACCCTATCTAACACTTATAATTTCCTTCCCACGTAGAAGGGTTGGTGTGTCAGTAAATCATCAGTGGTGTAGATATGTCTCCCTTAGGATTGGTGTGAGAGTTTCCGTGACGCTCGACTGACAAAAGAAAGGAAACGATAAAAGATTAAGTAATGTACCTACTCACGATATTAGAATTCCAACTTTTTTAAAAAAGCACAAAGAGCGTGGCAGTGATAAGGCAGGATTTTTGATACTAAGTTATTTACTGTTATAATATAGGTACGCGTTTTCATTGTTGATATATAGTTTTGGATTCCGGGTATTTGTCTGTTTCTAGCTTTGATCTTGTGTTATTCGATGTACAACACTTCATTATGTGACAAATACAACGTACAGTGGCGACGAGATTCACAAAACTTCAAAATAAACGAAGAGCAGTTCGAAGAATTCATTGATG
>CAJUYI010001806.1:54507-93820 GCA_910591695.1 Galerucella pusilla
TGTAAAATTGTCAGTTGTTGACAAAAAATGCAGCAGAAAGCATCCACACGTGTACACGCATTATAGCAGACGCCGTCGACCACACTATAGATGGGTGGCGTGGCGGCGTGCGAGAATAGAATGAGGCATACATTACAACAAATTTAGAGACAAATTTCTTTTTAATGCATCAAATAAAATACTTGATACACATATCAAAGGAAAGTTTAGAATGTGACCTTTCATCGGGTATGATGCTTGGTCGGGAAGAATTTTACTGTAAAGAGAAAAAACTGCTCGAAAAAACTCTGAAGAATTGCTGTCTTCCCTCAGAAAACTGGAAATTTCACCGATTTTCTTGAAAACCCAGGGGTCTGGGCCAAAAAAAATTATACCATCGGCAAGAGGATATTCTAACCTTTCTTTCTCCAATAAAATTATAAGCGGGTTCATCATCGAGAAATTCCCGTTAAACCAGAACGCTCGGGAAAACTCCAGAAATCTACAAAAATCGCCTCTTGGAAAACACATTATTCAAAAAAATACGGGCGAATTATTGGTAGGAATGTTTCGGAATAAATAAAGTACCCCCCAAATAACCATTATCCAATAGAATTGGCTGAAATAACTATTAATAAAAATAATATGAATAAATCCATGGAAGCATTGAAAAATCTAGCAAAGACGAATTTTGGCCTGGTTTCCCAATGACCCAGGAGCACGAATTGAGTGGATGAAAACACGCCTTAGTAGCCACAGATCCCTCCTTTCACCCGCACTTTGATTCATTAAAAATATTGATTTTCACGCGAGTTATTAAAAAATTAGTAATTTACTTGGGGACGTCATGCCCTCAGAGCGTGCTCTCTATAAGCCGGCCTGGAGCTCAATTTTGGGTCGGCGTTCGGGCCAGTTATCTCGAAAACTATCTAATTTTTCGAAAAAATGCTAGGAATCATTTTTGTGGGCAAGGAACTGCTCCTTATTTTTCGTCCGAACAAAAATACTACAGTGGTCAAATCTCGGCATATATTGCGGGAAAACGGATTTTCTGGAATTTCAGAGCCATTTTCCCACCCTTCCACAATGGTTAGGTACCTGACATTTTGGGAATTGAATGTGCCTACCATGACCTGCAAATTAAAAAAAAAATTGCTCTTGCTGGACCAGTTGCCCATGTTGACACCTTCGTTTACTGGACTATAACGTTTTTGATACTTCGTACTTAATATACCATTCCATGCTGCCATTTTTATCTGGGACTGTTAGAAAAGCATGAAAATCGTGACAGTACCACAGATCATAAATTATAATCTGTGACAGTACTGTATTGTCATATTGTCATAACTGAACTGTGTTGCCGAGCTATTGAAATATTATGATAATCTAATAAATGTCATATGAATTTTATTAAACATTCTTCTTTTTATATGGCTATGGGTTTTATCAATATTGCATATTTATGAATTAAATATAACAGTAATTACATTTGATATGAAATTAGTAATCAGAATACATTCATTCTATATAATTTGAGGAATAAAATAAAGGTATATATACATGAATTTCTAAGTTCTGAATGTCGATAATAAATCAACTATTAAATTAAATTGTAGTGGTAGCTCACAAATCAGGTAGCTCGAATCCAATGAAATGTAATGAAATGAAACAAAACGTAAAGAGTATATATCAACAAAAATGCGACTCACTTCTCTCTATATGAAGCCAGGCAGAAATGAAATAAAATAAAAATGACCATTAACTCTCATATATCCATCCCGCGCAATACAAACACATGAAAGTATCATTAATCTAGATTATGAAGCAAAACTTTTTCGCTGCGTGCCTGTGAGTGCCGCTGGCTTATGGTTTCTCTTGATAACAAAAACCAACAAAAACTCTCCTTGTTCATAAACCTCTAAGAGAATGATGAATTGGGGGAATTTTCTTATGATTAACAATTCCATCGGACATATGCTGTAATTTCGAAATTAAGATAAGAATATTCTTAACGGAATAAATTTTGGAAAAGCAAAATGTTTTTGTATTTAATGATGAGTGAAAATACACAGTGTGTGATTTATACCTCATTTAAAAACCAGGAGAAGTAGTTTCGATTTAGGTTGGAAATTCTGTATACCTCTGATTGGTAAGATTCCGTCTAGTGTCACACCACATTTCTAGCATCGACATCTGTGGATAATTTCCATTTTCGATAGTTCTGACAGATGATTGACTTATTCTTGTCATCGCATCCGCACTTATTATTTTATCATTTTTACTTAGTTTCCACTCTATTTCATTGAAACTAGCTGTTTCCTTAAAAACATCAGTAAGCAGTTGTATCGAAAATTTGCAATATCCTTCTACTTCGAGTACCAGCTCTTCGCTTAGGATTGTGGTTTTACTCCCATTTAAAACGAATATAAATTATAATATCGTTGTTGTAAAGTGCAAATTGTGAAATATTTCCAAGAATCAACTTATTGACTTTTCTTTTTAATGCATTCAGTTGAATATTGTTTTTATATTTCAGTTTGAATCAGAAATTTCAAATGAGAAACAGAAAAAAGTTTTACACTCTGCTTAATAGTCCAAGAGCCAGAGTAAAAAACTGTTTCAATTTCTAAAGGCTGGTTTTTTTTAAATCGTTGTAGCCGATGGGTACACAAACATGCTCCGGTCAGTCAAGCGTGCCGTGGAACAGGTGGCTCAGGTGCGATATTAAAGGTGTATCATTTGACGGATGAACAAAATGAATTTCTAAGAGCTGAAAATTATTATACAACTTCTCTATTGTATAAATTAAAAGTTGTGTTGGTCAGTCAGTCATACATTAGAACAGAGTCAGTCCGGATAGACGTATGATAAATAATTATTAAGTGCAATTCGTTTCTAAAACTTCAAATTTTGTCTGAGGGTTCAGAATTATGTATTGAACATCAAAACATCCGTCAGTCATGTGTTCAGTTGAACAACGTCCGTCAGTCAGGTGAAAAAGGTAAAAGTATACCGCGCGCGCCGTTTGAGTTTCAGGCTGCGTATCACGCTATTTCTACGTTTTGTATTGTTATTTTAACAATCAGAAAACGTCATTTGATGTTTTAATTTGTGGTTTTATAGATAATTACCATTTGTATCGCATCGACAAACGATTTATTTAATCATTTGATACTAACCTAACCTAACCTAATTGATCAAACACGGAACAATACAATTTCACTTGTGCTATCTGTTTGTCTGCTTCAATTTGACAATTTAGGTTTGCAATTGACGTTTTACAGGTATTTTTGATTTTCATTGATAACTAAAAAAATAAATGTAGTAGTTAGTGCGAATTATTTTGAACAAAATGGGGAATTGGAAGAAGCGACAGCTAATTTACAAGAATTTACAAATGATGAAGACTTTCGAGAATTGCTCGAACTAGAAATGATTCCCAAAGCCTCTAGAAACTCAACCATTATATAGAGGAGAATAAAACTAATAAACTGAACTGAACTAGCTTTATTTATTATAAAAAGTTTGAAGTCAAATTATTTTTCTCTCAAATAATCAAAAACCCTTTTTATACCCGAAGGTGTGAGGGTAGGTATCTATATCTAAATATTTTGTTAGTACCTAGATGAAATTAGTCCATTTCTTTTTATTTTTGGCCATCTCTTTTGCTCCTTCCCATTTCAAATTTCTTCTTTCTAGTATTTATCAGGCTTCCCACATATCCCTGACTGGTCTGCTACTCATTCTTGTTGAGTGTCCGAACCACTTAAGCTTTTTTTATTTAATAATTCAAGTATTGGTTCTACTTCCAGTTGCTTCCTCACATCCTCGTTTCTTATCCGATCTCTTGTCATACCCTTCACTCTCGGCAAATATTTAATTCCCATTGCTTATATTCGACTTTTAAATTTCTTTAACAGTATCCAGCTTTCACTTCCATAATAGTAAGGATTGGCTGATAAACTGTTTTATATACTGTAATTTTGGTTTTTGCATTGATTTCCTTTTTCAAATTACTCTGGTTATTAAATGAACTAGGTATAGTATGTTGTAGTCGTGATCGTTACGTTGCGTGAATTATTAAATTATATTGACTTTTCCTAGACCTCTCCTATGCTTTTTAAAACAGACGTTACGTAATACACTATTTCCTTCGACCGTGCATTATTGAACTATACTAATGTACACAAAAGCATCCATTAATGACCCCTATGGATACATGATATTCCATTATTAATAAACGAGTTTGGTATTTCTACGGGCCTTTGTTATTGAATATAAATAAACAAATATGTCCGTTTGAAGCTATCTCCAGGCAAATTCTTTCTTTTATTGTTGTTTGTATTTTCCTAATAAAGAAGCTAAACTACGGCAGTTCCTCAAAAGCGTTAACTTTATAGATTGTTATACTCTAGTATATAAATACGTATTTATATTTACAAGAAGAGGCCAAAAGATACTGAACCTGCACCTAATTATAATATACAAAAACGTTAGGACAATTATTTTTATATAATATGATCACAGGCAATGCCTAAAGCTTTTCCAATAAAACCTATATATCTACCAAGTCTAATACATGGCTTCCTTAATTAACTCAAAAACTATAGTTTGCAATATGGATACTATTCAAACTCCTAAAGATAATGTAAAGAAATTTTTTGAAAATTATAAAAATGTTTATAAATTAGTTGAGCTTATCTGTTCGTTTCAGCTGTATTCTCATGTCTGTCCCATAGAAACTGGTGTATTAGGAAAATCTGTCGACAGTCAAATATTCGGTAGTAGGCTCTTCTGAAATATTGGAATCCCTGGTAGGAGCAAGGGCTATTGGAGAAACCCCAATTACCTCGTTAGGAACCTATTGTAGATAAGAGCTTCGAGTACTTTCTATGTATATACGGGAGAGAAGTGTTCTAGATAGTACATAAAACCATTAAGTTAAGGGCCTAAAAAGATAATAGTGCCTTAGAAAAACTGTTAAAATGGATGTATTTTACAAGTAGAAGTGTGGACAGAAGACTCACCTTTGTTGGAAGGGGGCCCAAAAGTGACTTCAATTGAAGTAGTATTGGATACCGATACCTCTCGGTCTGGAGAAAACTGAATCCGCAAAAGTGCGATATTTGTGCCCAAATATTAAGTAATTTCTCCTCAAACGATCAATATCTTCAAAAAAAATCCGCCAAAATGCGTATTCACTAGCATGTGCTACAAACTAGAGAATTCTTTTTTTTCAAAAAAAAAACTCTTATCACTGGTTATTGCCGGGAAAGTCTACTGTCAAAATGTAAATGATAAGGTTAGTAAGAGAAGAATCAAATAGAACAAGGTGTCAGGTTAATGATGGTGTTCTGTGAAATGTTAACCGTCTCGAATGAAGGTTAGGTTAATTGTTATTGTTAATTTTTTTCTTTAATTTATTTAAGAAATAATGTGAAGTTTTATCAATGACTATTCATTTGGTGAAAGCTGTGAAGGGATGAAAAAGACTCAACGAACAAAGAAAATAATATGAATCATTCCCACTGCCAACCCGGAAATTTAAGAAGTAGACCAACCAGATGTTATTTATCTTAATATGAGCATTAAAATTTCCGAATCTAATTTAGTTTACTTTAATTAAATACCGATGACAATGATGTACTTGATAATGATAATTGACAAAGGGGTAAGTTTTACTTTTAATCCGTAACAGTATAGGCAACCAAACATGCAATAAATAGCCCTCATTAATACTCTTGTTAGTAAGATAATTATTATTGAATTGCATGTGTGCAAAGGTGTAGCAGAATATTTTTTCAATCTCAACAGAGGGAACTCCAGCATTCTGTGATAAAATTTGATTTCAAAATTGACGAATTCTGTTATGATCGTGGAGAAACATTTTTATATAAATATCTAAAATCTAGTGGTTTCAGAAGTATCTTGTTATATAGTTTGGCAAGTTTATATGAAGCTACGGGGCATCGGTAAGAGGCGAGGAAACATGGCGTCTATCTGTCATAAACGTACAAATGGCGTAAGGTACCTATTTTAATGAGTAAAATTGAAAATACAAAGGTCACTGGATAAATGAATATCAGTCAATTGACGAAGAAGACGAAGAGAGGGATAAACACACGCACGAGCTGGCCAATAAGAAGTAAGCTGGTAATTTGGAGGGTGTGGTACCTAATTATGGTTTCCGTACAACGGTGCCAGAGCTTGAAGAAACCCATGACAAATTTGGAAAAGTGCTCATCATTTAATATTCATAAATTGAAAAAATTATGTTAATAGAAAAAATCCAAGGAAACAAGCACATTAAAGAATTAACGTTTAATCATAATGTTAATAATAAAAAGTTCTTTTCTAATTATTTTGGGAATCAAACCACAATAATGTTTTTGATTTTTCATTTCGACGTTCCGGTAGCGTTCCAGTTACCGTTGTCAAGATTAACTAGTAATGAAATAATTTTTGGTCCCTATCTGACACAACGAAAAAAATTTTAAATAAAAAATCAAAAACTTTATTGTGGTTTGATTATTTTTATATTTTCTTTTCTTCTGCAGGCGTAGAAAAAGTATAGATAGTAGTAAGCACCTAGTGTCAAGAACATCTCACGTTTTGGACACTTGGTACTTGATATTACTACTTCGGAAGCCTAAAGACCAGAGACTATCGTTTTTATTTTTGGTTGTAATGACCTCTTCCATCCTAAAGCTAGTTTTATTACAACCTCAAGACTTTTGAAATTAGGTTTTATTTGCAGTTTTGTTGTATTTATAGGACCTTGTATTCCGTGCTACTTGGATCTTCCATCAACCAAATATAGGAACTCATAGTTTTCAATAGCCATAATAGCCATAAACTACTTTTCCACATTTTCCTTCCTATCGAAGCAATCTTTATTCCTTTATGTTTACTGTTCCATTTTCAACATTCGAAATAATACTTCTTCTCCATCGTCGCTCTCAATGTATGAACATTTTTTTTTAAATTGGATTTTTAGTTAACCTCCTAAGGGTAATGCAACTGAAATGATATTAGCAATAAAAACGGTTTTATTGCTAAGTGCTCCAGAAACCTGTTGTCTCGTTCCCTGGCTAAAGAGATATTTTCATCTGCAGCCGCTATCATCAACCATGTTGAAAGTGCCTTGAAAAGGATGTCTCTGAGAAAGCGGTATGCAATAAAAAGTGAACGAAGGTATAGCATATATCTTAAATTGTTTCCTTTGCACGGAAGCATGTGCTGTGACGTATAGAGGGCGACTCTAACGCTCAAAAAATAATGATTATATGCTCCAGTCAATCACAAAACAATTAAATTTACTGTGTGGGCCCTTATTTTGTGGAATCTACTCATATCAATTTTTCAAATGAAACTAGCAGTTTGTAAAGAATTTCAATTCAATGAAAGAATATATACGGAATAAATTAGAATTTTCATATATATTTTTTCATTAATGTGGAATTCTTTAGAAACAGTTTCATTTAAAAAAGTAACAAAACAATTAGTTTTATTATAATACAAAGAGAAATTGGAGTATTTAGAAGAAATTTAATAAGTAATTCTGAAGATTTTGGCCATTTATAGTAAGTATATTTCTTCAATAAAAGCAATAAGAAGGTTATAGTGAAAACCTTAAGTTGATTTCTTTCAAGGTATTTGAGGTATGACCAATGAAAGCATACCAGTTTCTCATCGATCATTAGTTAAAGATGGCAGTTAATTTGCGGAAGTAAATATGAAGATACCATAAAACACTATTATTCTAGTGAAAGTAACATACTTCAGCTTGGAGGTGCTATATTAATAAATATTTCTCTTCTTCTTAGCTACTACTATTTTTATTTCGGCTTAGAATTTCAAAATAGAACATCGCCAAGGCTACGTAACGTAATAGGATTGCTTATAACGAGTGTGGTTATTATCTATTCCGTGTTTGAAGATTTTGGTACATTGTTCCCCAAAAACATATCTCCAAATCTGGCTCTAAAAAAATCCACACAGCATCGTGCAGTATTCAAAAAACCAGCTATTACTGATAGGGAATTATTTAGGGAAATACCGTCTCTATACAGATCTTATGCACTTAAACTAAGAGAGATTAACACATTCTAAATATCAACAAGCCATGCCATTCTGTTATATTTCATATATTATATTCTTCGAATTTAGTGTCACCTGTCACTCTATCTAACACTTATAATTTCCTTCCCACGTAGAAGGGTTGGTGTGTCAGTAAATCATCAGTGGTGTAGATATATCTCCCTTAGGATTGGTGTGAGAATTTCCGTGACGCTCGACTGACAAAAGAAAGGAAACGATAAAAGATTAAGTAATGTACTCACGATATTAGAACTCCAACTTTTTTAAAAAAGCACAAAGAGCGTGGCAGTGATAAGGCAGGATTTTTGATACTAAGTTATTTACTGTTATAATATAGGTACGCGTTTTCATTGTTGATATATAGTTTTGGATTCCGGGTATTTGTCTGTTTCTAGCTTTGATCTTGTATTATTCGATGTACAACACTTCATTATGTGATAAATACAACGTACAGTGGCGTCGAGATTGACAAAACTTCAAAATAAACGAAGAGCAGTTCGAAGAATTCATTGATGCAGAAAATCTAAAAGTAACAAGTAGTCAAAATGAGTCAGTAGACGCAGCTACTTTGCAACCATTACAAGAAAAAAATGAAACTTTCGTCATTTTCATAAAACAATTGAAGAATTTGCTTAACATGGAAAGTTTGGTAAAAAAATCTGAAGCAGTGGAAAATACAAAAAAAGAATGGATCATTCATTATATGGGTACGAAGACATTTCAGTTACTTTTTGAATTAACTAGTCTAGAAAAGCCAAGCTCTAAATTATATTCAAAGTATTACAATTGATTGAGGATCATTTACATCCCAAATTTCTCTATTTTGTTAATTACCACAATGTATCGCGAGTTGAGATGTAGGCTAACAAGGAAGGTTTTGGAAGGGTTGTGTGAGCTTCTTTCTCGAATATTTAGGTAGGAGTCTTTTTGCCTTGTCACTTTTTTGGATCTGTGTTCAAGACTACCACAGCTTGGCATGTGTGAAGCTTGGCTTCACATTCAAACTCGGAGTGGTCTATTTTTGTAGAGTGAGTACAATTTTCCGTGACGGAAGTGGGTTTGGTTTAACTATGATGGTTTAGGCCATGAAGAGAATATTTTGCCTGGTGGAGTTGAGTTTCCTTTGAGAATATTATGATTAATGT
Organism: Galerucella pusilla; assembly: GCA_910591695.1. Classification (NCBI taxonomy): domain Eukaryota; kingdom Metazoa; phylum Arthropoda; class Insecta; order Coleoptera; family Chrysomelidae; genus Galerucella; species Galerucella pusilla. The sequence goes on from CAJUYI010001806.1 coordinate 63,732, forward strand.
ATCGGTACTGTGTGTTTGAGTTGTGCTTGCACTAAAATGAGGTTTTTAAATATTCATTTATGGCGATTATATGCTAGTATTGCTAAATTCACCACTGCAGCCTCAATCGTTTTCATTCTGTCTAATTTTTCCCTTTAACTTGTGACTCAATCTTCAGGGAATCATTTCATAAGAACAAAAAAGTCCAGATCATATAAAGATAATCAATTCTTCTTAAAATCCAGCGTATAAACTATACGGTTATCCAATAAGAAATATGACATTGACGCATACGTACCCCTCATCCATTACAAGAAATATTTGAGAATTTTCGTCGTCTTCAAATTCCTATCACTATGCTAGTCACTCATCGTAGGAATAAACAGCATCGGATGTGCCACAGCGTGGCTGAACAGTTGATAGGTCGAAGACCGCTTCCAGGTGCATTTTACTAAAAATAATTTGGCATTGGATGGTGATCATATTAGGCGCCCTCGTCAAAGAAGCAACAAAATTCATCGAACTTTATTCTGAGTTTCTTATCGCCTTGTATCTATAGTCTACTTCTATTTCACCAACTAAGATCATTGGAAATGAACAATATTTACGGCTCATAATTTTGTATTAGTTCTAATATTTTAATATTTTTAGGACTATGGTATAGGTTAGGCTAGAAGATAGAATCAATCGGAGCTAGGAAACTGTATAATTCACCGACACTTGGACCTCTGAATGGATAGTAATTGTTAAAATTAACTGAAGCGTCATATGTAAATCTCTGCACAACCAATCGAATAACCAAATTCAGTGCATACAAATAATACCAGAAATTGAAATTCGAAATTGTACTATTTACGGTAACTCCACTTTAGTTGGGATTGTTGGCAGGGGTTATATACAACTTATAACTAACAACTCCAGCTTGGTGACAAACTGATCGTGAAGATCCAAAACGTGCGGATGAATATTTCGGAAATGTAGTCGATTTATTCAAAACGTGCAGTATCTTGAATATGGAACGATACTTTCGTCTAATATCTTTCTCATATTTATGAATGATAATTTTAAACAATTTTGAAAACGAATATGTTAAGTGGTTTTTCTATTCCAGAATAATAACTTCAATGAAATGGGATTTAATTAGAGTCCATTTATCATTTCAAATGAAAAGCATTCGAATGAATGATCATTTAATTAAAATCGTTCTCCACGGATGATTCATCACTGTAAAATATAAACGAAAATGTTGAACATATGATTTAATTAACGATCAACTTTATAATCACCTACCTCGAAGGTCAATCAACTGAAAACTCTCCTTAGAGAGGAGTTTCAATAACTCTATTGTGGTCACTAGGGGCTGACAACTTTTTAGAGAAGCTGAATTGCGAATGTTAGATGCAAACACGTGGGTACTATTGCCGATCGCAAGAAACGTGCGTTTTCGAAAGACTATCAGCAAATCCTAACAAAACGACACTCACTTACCAAGGAAATTGAAAATACAGCATCCAAGCATGAGTGGAATAACCCCCTTTTTCTCTGAAGAGGTTAACTACCTAAGAGCCATCCTTTACATGCACACCTCACATATATTAATTCAAAAGCAGTAAGGGCTCTCTGGACGTGCCGCATGCTTTTTGGGAAGCCTTAGAGGTAATACTAGACCTTCCTCTTGGGTGCCAGAAAATGTCATCTAGGAAGAAGTAAAAAACTTAGGGCAGCCTAGAAAAAAGACGGACAAAAAGATCATCACGGTGAATTACTCTTGGAGCTCCAGAAATCTCATCTCAAAGTAATCACAGGAATCCTTACCTAAATATCATCTTTGTGAGATAGCAAAGTCGACAGCAGATTATGTGATGATGCAGATGAGACGTTGGGATATATTATCTGCAATTGCTGGGTAATTGTCCCCCCACGCTTTAAATAACCTGGATAGGTTTGATTTAGGCCTGATGAGGCTACAGATCTATCTCCAAAACGGATTATAGTTTTCCTCAGAGTCCTAGATCTTTTGGAATGAAATATAGATGTAGAGTATGTACCTACAAAAGATCGCCGAGCAGTAAAACCAACCAAGTGGGTCAATCGACCCTCTTGTGCTCTGATCCAATATTGTACTTATATAGTTGCAAAAGTATTATTCACAAAAAAAAGAAGATAATATAGAAATATAACCAATAATAATCAATAGTAGTAGATAGAATTTATTCCAGAAATATAAAAACACAAGAATTTTCAATAAGATAATAAAAGAAATATCAAAATAGATCCGTAATGTATTTAAACCAAAAAACAATAACACCTGGATAAATATCAACTTTTATTGTGTAGCGGAATTCTGGACAGGAAATAGTTGTAAACCCATAAACTATACTTCATCGTTATGTTCGTTCTCAACGCTATGTCCACTGAAGTTTAAACCGTTTCATTCCAAACCGTCGCTTTGATATAATATCTGGTTTGGGTCGTAGCATTTAAATTTGCTTATCCTAAACTCACAGTAACTGCTTGTCCATCCGTCACACGAAGTGGTTGGGATAGCCGAGAATTTAAATAGCGTAAAACATTTCCATTTGAGTGCATCAGACGTTGAGAGTTGTGGCTGCAAAAATATACGAGTATAACCTATTCACATGGATATTCACAATGTATAGAATATTGAAGCCATTTTGCCAGGAAATATTTATGCCAGATATTTGTAATTTAGCATCTGGCTACCTTTCAAAAATATATATCAAAACGTTTATTTAATAAAAAGCAAATAATGTAAATTCAATAATCTTGCAATTAACTTGTTTAAGCAATGAGGCAGTGGCGGCTTGTACATAAGCGTTGCAGAGCTCTAAAAAATCTTCTAATTAACTAAAATATTTATTATTTTTTATTATCAATTTTAGGAAAAAAACGTATTCATCATAAAAAGTTCTGCATGTTCTAAAATCTAATGTACAATAATAAGATATCAATTTTTGGAACTTTAGTTCTTTACGTCAGGTTAGGTTTGAGAGACCGGGGGTCGCGACGCAGAAGATCTGACCGTTACGTTACGTTATGTTATGTTGCTTCGTTATGTGCCTTACTTGCGTGCGTGTGCTCTCTCCTGAGTCTCTCTCTCGTTTACGAAGCAGCGATTCATATGCTTCGGCCGGGAATCGAACCCGGGCGCGTATTGGCATTGTTTACTATGCTGCAGCACATACATGGTGTTGCAACGCGGTAAAGAATGACTGAAAAAATGCTCTCTCTACCCAGACATATCTTACCGCGACTCAGCACAGGCAGGTGTTCAGACGTAGTAACTATTGTATTATGGATACGCTACCATTCACCAGACATTGTTTACCGCATTCCAACTCAACATTAAGCGCACGCCGCCGCCTACATGGCTTCACACCGACTTTTTGAGGTGTTCTCAGTTACGCAAGACCGCTAGACAGGCGCAGACGTTACGAAGGTTAGAAAAAAAATGTCCGTGGAAAACAATATGTTGTTATCACTGAAGAAATTAAGTCAGCAACTATACTTTTAAAGATGAAAGCTTTTTTACTGCTCTTGTTAGAGCAAAGAGTGGCTGTTCTGATGAGAAAGATGCGCAGTTTTTTAATGAATGGTGTACTAAATGGATACATAGATTCAGCCAGGAAACTTCTACAAATTGGATTGTACGATATACGTATCCAAGCATACAAAAGTATCATTTCAAAAAAGTTTTTAAATGTCAGCATAATAGCTTCGACAAAGTGAGGAAAAGGAAACGCGATGATACCAGGCAACGGAATAAAAATTGCGACGCAAGAATCACTATTATATTTAAAAAAATTAACCGCTATACCATTAGGAATGACCCTTTATTAAGAGAAGAACTGGATGTATATATACAAGTAAGTACTTTCTCCAGGTTATTCTGAAATGTAGAATAGTAATTTTTTTGGGTGGAATGTTGTGTGCTGTTTTTTTATCATACACTAAAATAATAATATAGATATATTGTTTTTGATGCAGCGATACTGCCGACTGTCTTCTCCAATAATAATACTTTATTTCAGATAAATTATAATCATTCGCATAAAATTAATGTAGTTGAGGCATACAGTTATTTGCGAATGTCACCTGAAACCCAAGAAATATTTTTCAAATATTTTGATGACGGTATGACACCCTCTGCAGCTAGAGGATATCATGAAATAAAATTAGAAAATGAAAATGATGAAAGTGAAATCCCAGTTATCCTTGCAAATGCACAGATCAATCCAACTGAGCGACAAGTAAAGCATCTGTACTCTAAATGGAGGTTTGTATAAACTTTTTGTTAGTAAATTATGAAATCAAACAATTTTAATTTGTTAAATCTACATTATATTTTAACTTAAAGTGACGCGTTTCGCTAACACAGTAGCTTTGTCAAACGAATGGAGGTATAATAAGAACTTTTCAATTTATACAGTGCCTTAATACTAAATTATACGGATATTTCACAATAAAATTATCATTTCATTATCTCATCTATTCAATTTTTTGTTAGTATACATTCATCATTGTAATTTTTGTGAATTTTTTTAGAGAGGAACACTTTGGTGGTCGTGAACACTCAGATGTTATAGCTGCGTTGAAAAAGAAACAGAAATTATTATCCGAAACGGGTATCACCGTAGTTATTCAAGAAAATCCCTTAATCGTCATTGTTTTAACACCAATTATGATGAGAGCCCATACCCACTTATTTAGTCATGAGATAGTTTTTGTAGACTCCAGTGGTTCATGCGACCAAACAAATACCTATGTTACATTCTTTTTTGGGGCTACTAAAGTTGGTGCAGTACCTCTGGCCTGCATTCTTCATACTGAACAATCGGAGAAAAATTACTCGGCATCGTTTCAATTATTACGTGACGCCTTGCCGAAGGAGAGTTTTGGCTTTCCAACAATATTTATGACTGACGACTCCACTGCCGAGCGAAATGCATTAAAAAATGTTTTTCCTGAATCCCGTAGACTATTATGCATCTTTCATGTTTGCCAGGCTATGTGGCGATTGTTATGGGATAGTCATCATGGTATTTTAAAAGATGATAGAAGACATATTATGTTATTAATTAGAAGAATTCTGTATTCAAGTACCATTGAAGAGATTCGAGAGAATTATGACCATATTCTCAATGATGACATTTTTAAAAAATATAATAATATTCAAGCTCATATTCGTAATTATTGGGATCGAAGGGAAGAGTGGTCGTTGGCTTATAGAAGTACTTTATTAACACGAGGAAATAATACGAACAATTATGTAGAAGCTCCTATTCGCATTTTTAAAGACATTGTTCTACAAAGATGTAAAGCGTTCAATGCTTGTGCCTTGGTGGACTTCGTCGCCAATGTTTTTGAGTCCTATCAAAGAAGACTCTTGCTGTCATTTGCCAACTTCCGGAACTCGAAGAATGAAATACCGTTTAGGTAAATGTCGCATTCTGCTAATGTCTCTGTTCAAAGAATCGACGAAAATATTTTTTTAGTTTCTTCGGAGAGTAGATATATGTAGATATTGATTTTTGCGACTGTATTTTTGGACAGGGTGGAAGGTATTATAAAAACGGAAATGGGCCATTTATATAAATTTGTCAGAACAAACTTACGGTAATTTTAAACCTAACTGTGAAAACCGCATCTTATTATCTGAGACCGTTCCGTTCAAAACAGTCAGAATATAATGAGACACCCTGTATTAAAATCGCGAAAGTAAGCAAATTTCAACGGGGTTGGGACTGCAACGCGGTAAACAATGTCTCGAGAATAGCAGCGTATCAATAATACAATAGTTACTACGTTTGAACACCTACCTGTGCTGAGTCGTGGTAAGATATGTCTGGGTAGAGAGAGCATTGCTTTAGTCATTCTTTACCGCGTTGCAACACCATGTATGCGTTGCAGCATAGTAAACAATGCCAATACGCAACCTGGGCCGGCCGCGTGGAAGGCGAGCATTATACCAGTGAACCACCGATGCTACATTAAAATTCTATGCAAAGCTGGTAGGTATTCGCAGTGCTGGTGATCTACTTGAATTTGTTCGGATAAATTTTTACTATTATTTCCATAATTTTGTTTGCACGATTGATCTTTTTTGTTTATTTACAGCATCGATTGTCAGGACGGTAGGTTGTGTTTAGTGGTTTCTAGTTTCTAAGTTTAATACGTCGGTAAGTGATTTACTTACCGTTCAGACGTCGAAAAGTAATAAATAGCATAAAAACAATTTCACCAAAATGCAAAATATATTTTAAACTGATCGAGAAGTATAAATGTCACTTTTGACATTTCGTTCATTTCGAAGAAATTTTAATTATTTTATTCGGAATTTATTTCAATACGATTGCGCAAAAAATGGTGTAAGCATCTTGAACGTTAAGGGTAATTACAACGTTTGCATGTAGATTCCTCTCGTAAAATTGGACAAAATTATAGGAGGATTAAGGGGTCTAGCACATTTACTTTTCGAAATACAGGCTGTTGTCGTTATTAATATCAAGCAGAATAATTATTTAAAAATAAAATTAACAATTAAAAAAAAACTTCTTCACGGGGAATCGAACCACCGAGGAATATGCAAATTGTTTATCTATAACGTCAGATGTATAACATAATTTTATAAAATCTGAGGTCCCCTTAAATACCCATTTTATTCTGTTTTAAGTATTTGTTGTTAATTTGTACGGATTATTCCATATAATATTTTGGCATTTTCGCAACTTGTGCGCAAAAGTATAACTTCACGCACTTGTATAATAAATAACTATTGTGCCAATCAACTTAATGATAACATTTTTATTTTTATTTATAATTAATACTACTAGATATTTTTGTTAAATGAAGTTTCATCCAGTACTTTTTATTAGTTATTAGTATTAGTTTTTTTCCTAAAATTTATAATAAAAAAGTTTCCCATAAGTGGACACAGTGTATTTTGTAAGGTATTCGCATTGTCATAATGATACAAAAAAACTGCGAGCGCAAGCAACAGCTTAAATAACAAACCAAAAGCGTAAGTAAAGTCCACCAGTGAACTAACGAACCTAATTTTTTGTTTATGTTCTAAAATTCCAGTTTAAAAATATTAAAATGTTTAAATTGAACTATAGTTCAAATATAATAAGGATTGTTTTTTTTTACCTTCATCTATTCAAATATAAATTATTTTCAGTAAATTAATAAATATCAAATTCCACAGAAACACTCATAAATTCAATTTCCGGATGCGAAATTTCGTCAGGATCAAATTTCCGATGTTGATTTTATTGCAAAACCGACGGTAAAATTTACTAATCTGTGAATGACTTGGTCATTAGTTATTCCCTACAGGATATTTGATGTTTGTATAACTAGGAAGTTGGGATAGGTTAGGTTAGATTTTCATGAATCTATCCAATGTAAAGCTAAATATTTGTTAGCAATCAGCGGGATGAAGATTAATTAACAGTCAGTGGTATTGAAATATATTATTGGTAATTTATATTTATCAATATCGGTATGAAACGCAACAAGCTGAATTTTTGAACTAGCCCTAATTTTGGCAAGGTTCAACAACAAATAAACGTACACCACAACTATAATACCACAACGAAAGCACATGGCGATAAACTGCCCAAACGACTGGAACATAGAACCAGTTCCGAACTATAGTCTCTGCGGACCCAAGACGGGTGATACTCATATTCCGAGTCAGCTGCTTGTGGGATTGGGATAGGACAAAGAGCCACTCCAATTCTAATCTTATCTAATCTAATATTCCGAGTCAGCTGCGTTTTGGACGACTCGCTATGAAATATTATCAGTAGAGGAACAGAAGTTTCTACAGATTTGTATATGCAGACTGTTAGTATTGAAATTAATTATTTTGTATTGTACTCGTTTAAGAGAGTTAATTGATTTGATTTGTGGTTTTAGTTGCAAGAATTGTATTATATCTTTGTATTTTTAAAATTATTGATATTTGTGGTTAATTGCTAATATCGATATTCTACAAGTTAGTACAAAAATGGTTGTGGTTCGCATTGTGTTGTACTGCAATACTCATCAACTTGTGGCCAATATAATGTACAACCATATTCCAATTAGTCCAAGATCCCAGAGTGATCTAACATAACCTATTTCCACATATATTAACCCTTAGATTTTCAATAGAGTCTCATGAGCTTTGAACACCTGCGTTCTTGTAGAGCTCGCCTTGTGACACCTGGGCAAGTATCAGGTGAGAAAGGTAGATAGCTAAAGATAAAAGTGACTCAGGAGTATCGTTTTGTGCGATCACAAAGGATTGCATAAGAGATGAATTTTGGCATTGATATTGTGTTCTTCGTTCTTTGCTTTCTTCTGCCTTGTTTCATCTTTAATTGGAAATTATATCTGGATCGCCAGCTGGGATGATGTACAGGAGGAGATTTCAAAGTTGAAGTATCATTCTGAAAGATTGAAAAGGATTGCATAAGAGGTGAATTCTATTACTTGCTAGATAAAGAACACCAATTCATACAGAAGGTTTATACGTTTTTGCATTTCTCATTCAACTATGACCTCTAACGGTAGATCTACAAGTCTATATTTTTATCGGTACCACTTTTATCATGAAAGTTTTTGTCCTTCAACTATACTAGAAACGTGAGCCATTTTTATTGAGTCATTCAATTTCAAGCTTCACATCATCACATACTAAGAAGATCTGTCATTGTAAGATACTGTTAACCACTGAGTTCGGTATTAAAACATGTGAAAAATGGAGATCCTTTGAAACTGAAATATTAACAATTTCCTTGATCCGAAATATACTGATAATTCTCCTTTCAGTTTTTTCCTCTAAATCTAAACATCTTCGTTTTCGGGGTTTTTATTACAGAAACTGGCTGTTGTATTACTCTGTATTATAAGTATTTACTTAATGTTTCAATTTTTATTAAATCATTAATTATTGTCTGACTAACATGCTGAGTGGAACAGATGAACAAAGAGAATGGCAAAAGATCGTTTGATCTGTAACAAAGTAAACTAATTTAATTTTGGGTGTTTGAATAAGTGATTTTAATACTAGGCGAATGTTTCGTATTAAAATTTACTTTGGTTATAATGTAGTTTAATATCAGCAGAAATCTGGCAATTATATTTAATGAAATTACTTGTTTCATTAATATTTTAATTATAATTGGAATCTTTTATTTCTAATACGTAAGTAATCTACTGTCAAATGGCTCACCGAAAGGCAACAGCTGGCGTTAGAACCTTTGTATGTATCGTATGGTATCGTAAGCGCAAGTGCTGTATTTCTCTCGCCTTCCAACTAGTATCGCTCCTGGGAGGGTACAAAAACTGTACTAACTGGAAGGGAGTGATAATAGATGATTCCTTGCTTGGCACTAAAATTGGTGGAGCGGACAGTCGCATAATATCGTCGAGAATATTGATAGCTTCATTCGGATTCGTGCTATCACTGTTCCAAGACAGTGCGCAGTGCGCAGTGGTAATAGAGGAGTTCAGTCTAAGGTCAGTGTGGCCAACAAAAGTGGTTTTTTCTGACAAGAATGACAGTTAAGGTCTTCCCTTCGGAACATAAGATTTCTGCATGTTTTTTATCATTGTGAACATCTATATTGCTTTATTAAAATTATGAATGCACTCAGCATATCGGTTGGCAATAATTCTAGGAACTTTTTGCAAGTCACCATTTCATTTCTGTTATTCTGTCACTAGTTATGTCAAATGTCAGTTATATTTATTTTTGTTGATATTCGTTTAATTGTGGATGTCCATTTTCGATTAGATTTTTGTATCATTTCCAGTTAGTTGTATATCTTCTAATCACTTTTTCCACTGACATCTGACATAACTGACATGCCAAGAGTCCCTAGAATTATTAGCCACCGATATGTTGAGTATTCAGCTAAAAAGTCATTTTAAATTTCAAGATCTATGCTTCGGGGGTGTATTCATAATTTTAATAAAGCAATATAGATGGTCGCAATGATAACAAACATGCAAAAATCTAATGTTTTGAAGGGTAGACCTTAACTGTCATTGTTGTCAGAAAAAACCACTTTTTGTTGACCACACTGACCTTAGACTGAGCTCCTCTATTAGCTTGTTCTTATTTTAGGATGATTCTGACACCCACATTTTGTTGTTCGGATTTATCTTAGAACAATTCTTGGACGATCTTTGGATTATTTTTCACGCATGCTCGATCATTTGCAAAGGAGGGGATAATTTTTGAAAATTTGCTTGAAGTGGTTAGTTTTATTGACGGATTGTGTTTTGAATTATTACTTCTGAAGTTTAATATTTACGAAATGAATGTTAATGATTTTATAGAAATATTTGAGCAGAGTTCATCATCATCATCATCAGGTATTATAATTCCAGAAGTCTCGAAAGAAAATACCAAAGAGGAAAACATAGTGCTAGGGACTGTGCCTCAATATAGTAAGAAACAGTTTATGAAATATTTTAGATAATTGTTTCGTTAATTCATTATGAACAATTACTATTTATTGTAAAGTGTCAGTCATTCGAATTAATTATCATCCATTTTCCATACATTCAAAATGCCATTCATCATATTATTATTTTCCTTTCAAGTTTATGTAATATGATGTATCCAGCTTCGTGTTCTGGGTGGATCGATTTTTTCTAAGAACATCTCTGAAGATTACTCCTTCCCAAGGTAATTGATTCGATCTCAAATATAAAAAAAACATACGTTGCTTTCTCCCCCCAAAGTAAACAGTTTGCATTAATGTTTGACTTGTTTGTTTTTCATTGTTTTCCAAAGAAAACGCGAAGCTCAACTACCTGTCTCAGGAAAATACACCTATATATTTTACAATATTTTGAATTGAATCAAGAAAAATGTAGGGGCGTCAAATTGAGCGTTGAGAGAAAGAGACAATGATGAAAAACGATTCAAATATTCATTTCAGTATAACTTTGAAGAAAGACAAGCAAAGGATTCAAACATTATCGCATTATCGCATTTTACTGAAAGAAACTACATTCAAAAAGTGGTAATGAAAATTGAAAATAATATATAAAATGCTTAGGTAAATTGCAGTTATTCGAAACTTTCCTTACCACTTGAAGTAAATTTATGGAAGAGGCAGACGTTCAGGAAGAGTGGATAAATTTTGTTTAAAAGTATGAGTTATCAAGTTACTTCAGTTTTTTAATATGTGTGCTTCAATACCTATATGATTCCAATAAATGTATAGAAAGGACAATAGAAAGTGAATATAAAAAAACAATAATAAATATAAAACTTACAAAAGCATCGGAAATTGAAAGTGATCATTCTTTGATAATGGCTAAGTTTGAAGAAGACATTGAAACAAGATCAACATCAGCTTATCCGTCAGCAGAATATACCGGGTGGTCCAATAAGCCGATCTCTCGGCTATATATCAGAAACTATACATGTTATAACTTTAGGAGAAGAAATTCCTAGGTAAAAGTGGCGAAGAGAAATCGCTGGAAATAACTTTCAAGTTTTTAGGTTAACCGTTAGGAGGCGTTATCTGCGTAGAAAAATTCAAAAACCAATTTTTTGTGAAATATGCCCATTTATACCCAGTGTGGAATAAGTAAACTAGAAAGAGGCCTAAATTCCGCAGAAATTTGTTTAAGTACTTTTTTTTATTTTTCCAAATAAATGTTGGGGGAAAGTGGGAAAATGTTTTTGGATAAATACCTATAACTTTGGTTTGAATCAACCGATTTTAACGAAATTAGTGTCATTAAAAATAGTGTAGACTAATTAATTACATCTACTATGAAACAAATGCATTTAGTTTTAATAGTCAGGTAGAGGGTACTTTCAAATGAGAAAAATTAAAATTTGCTTTTTTCTGAAAGTGTTTAATGGAAACACCTTATTATTGTAAATTATAATGGAACTGGATTAAATTCGTAGCAGAATGGCGCAATCCTCATGGTGATAGCTTTTGTCGAAATAGAGATATAAATAAAAACGCATAAACTTAAGTAAGTATAGTATTGACTCACCCTGTATTATAACTTAAATCAAATATGTGAAAAAAAGATCATCATATTTATTGTCCAATCAAATGTTCAAACTGTTTTCCATCGTTCTCCACACTATCGCGCTTAGACAAAACAGCTCTGCTTCAATCTCGGCTGTTGATATGCTATATATTGCTATTTATTGTATGAAATAACAATGGTGAAAATGGGTATCGACACTAAGATTTTTGTGCTATTAAAAAAATTTTGAACCTATATCAAAAAAATATCAATTATGTAATACGAAATAACACTAAATCAGAGGGATTCAAAACAGAGATGGGATTAAGACAAGGTGGAGGACTAAGCCCAACACTATTCAACGTACATATGGACAAAATAATCAAAAAATGTGAAAGTGAGGTGAAAGAGATGTTTGTAGGATATAAAAATTCTGAAAAAGTCGAAATATCGTACGGAGTTTTTGCAGACGACGTCGTAATAATAGCAGGTACTGAGGAACAACTTCAAAACAATCTTAATATATGGAAAAAAAACAATGGAAGAAGAAGGCATGAAAATAAATACCGCTGAAACAAAAATATTGATAATAGGAGATCAAAATAAGAAAACTGATATTACAATAGACAATATAAAAATCGAACAAGTCGAATAATTCAAATACCTTGGAGTGCCACTAGAACAAACTGGAAAACAGGAAGCTGAAATCAACGAGAGAATAAGCAAGACAATAAAACTGAATTATGCCATGAATCGAAAATTCATCAATAGAAAAGAGATTTCAAATCAAACAAAAATCAAAGTATTTAAAACCATATACAGACCAGTACTAACGTATGGATGCGAATCGTGGAATCTCTCAAATGCACAGAAAAGTAAGATACAAGCCGTTGAAATGAAATATTTGAGATGTATAATAGGAGCTACTAGGAAAGACAGAATTAGAAACACACATATCAGAGAAGATTTAGGGGTAGAACTATACAATTTATAGAACAGAGACAATTAAGTTGGTGGGGACATATTATACAACGGATGAATAATAACAGACAAGTGAAAAATGTATATGAAGCGAAATCGCAGATTAACAGCCAGTTTCACAATAATAGGTAACCTCATGGTTAAAAAGTATCCAACGGTTACGACAAAATTTGGGTTTCACAATATGGCCCGGTTTCACAACGTCAAGTTATCCTGAGGTTAACAAATAACCCTTGGTTACCTCAAAACAAGTGTTTCACATTGTTCAGTAAAGGGTTCAAGTTATGGTTAACTCTCAGAATATTTAACCACCAGAAAATCTAGTGGTAATAATAATAACCTAACAATTAAAGCTATTGCTATATCTGTCACGTATCTGTCACAAAACGTGGTATCTGTTAGCATATTTTTTTGAGTGGAAAATGAACGATTATGAGGTAAATGCATATAGTAGTGATGAGGAACCAAGAAGACCAAAAATGATAAGGCCTAGATCCGATTATTTTGAGGAATTCGACAATTACGATTTTTTCTGTAGATTTAGTTTGTCCAAGAGAACTATAGAAAGGCTCTCAGAAGAAATCTTCCAGGTCACCGCATTGGTTTCTTTAGATTCTATTATGTTCTTATATCTACTCACTAAAGAAACCAATAGATGCTCCTCTTCTTTAGAAAAGTTGGAACATCTCTTACTTATTTGTGTTTCCATAATTAAATTTGAAGCACTATTTTATTCAAAAATTTGTCGTCACTTAGACATAAAATAAACATAACCACACAACTTTTTTGTTTCAATTGACATGAAACATGAAAATCAGTGTTGGATTTCATACCAACGCAACAAAAATTAATGAACAGTCATGTTTACCTGACCTGCAGATGAATAATGATTGTGAAACATGTCCCTGGTTAAAGTGAGGGTTAAAGTTTCGGTCAAGGTTACTTGACCCTAGGAGTTAACCACCGATTGTGAAACTGGCTGTATGTGGTCAAGGATATAAGTAAAGGTTAACCATTAAAAAATTTAACTGCAATCCAAAGTACGGGTAACTGTGCTAACCAAGGAAATCTAACCTAATTTATGATTGTTGACTGCATCAACTGTCAAATTTTAAAACTGTATAAATATTGTTATTTTCAATTACAAACAATTGAAATATGAAATAGTACGATCTTGATGCCTACCCATGACAATTGATACTAAATGCATTTGTTTCATAGTTTCATAGTAGATGTAATTAATTAATCTACACTCTTTCTAATGACACTAATTTCGTTAAAATCGGTTGATTCAAACCAAAGTTATAGGTATTTATCCAAAAACATATTCCCACTTTCCCCCACCATTTATTTGGAAAAATAAAAAATGAAAGTGCTTGAACAAGTTTCTACGGAATTTAGGCCTTTTCTAGTTTACTTATTCCACACTTGGTATAATTGGGCATATTTCACAAAAACTTGGTTTTTAAATTTTTCTACGCAGATTACGCCCCCAAGCGGTTAACCCAGGAGCTTGAAAGTTATTTCCACCGATTTCTCTTCGCCACTTTTACCAAGGAGTTTTTTCTCCTGAAGTTATAACATGAATAGTTTCTGATATACCTATAGCCGAGAGAACGGCTTATTGGACCACCCGGTACATAGACGAGAATGGAATTACATCATACCCTACTTCAAAATCAATATTTTTGGACGAAAAATACAATACCATCAGTCTATTTAATGATTTAAGCTCGTGGCAATGTTGATAGAAATTCCAAGAAGATTACTGCAAACCGAATATTTATACACTTTTTCGTTTCCCAGTAAATAAGTCGTCAAATCGATGTCAACAACACAATTTGCATGTTTTTTTAGTATTTTAGTGAAAATTCATTTTACAAACCCAATTTTCAAATTTTTAGAGAAAATGGCCCCAAAGTAATCTCATTAACATTTTGAGAGATCAAAATTCAAATCCCTTTTTTGTCGCTGTAAAAATTCTTCAGAAAACTAATTAAGGTTCATGGCTTCGCTTGTGTCAAGTGTTTTTCTTTTTATTTGAATTACCGGTTTCGCTTTTAATAATTATCAAGACGGGATCAACTGCTTTGGGAAAATTTGCGTTTTAACACCTAAATGGAGGTCCATAGCTACGAACCTCTTTTTGTGTATGAGCAGAATAAATTATAAACCTTTTTTTGGTAAACTTTTTGTTAAAACGTGAAACTTTGTGAGGAGCTTGGGAAAATTCAAACAAATTTACATATTTAACAAATTATCTTAATTCGAGGTAACAGAAAAATCTTAATTAGCTTCCCTTGAAAATAATAGGATTAAATCAACAAAATAATCAATGGAATAGCCAAAATACTTTGATTACTACCTATTTATAATAATAGTTATAGTGATTGGTAACAAGATTCTTGTGCCAATTCTGGCTGACATAAATCTGTATCAAAATCGTTGGAATCAATCAAGTACTCAGCTTTGCAAAATTGACAATGTTAGTCTTGCTATTGAACATATTCCTGCAAAACACTGGTTATGAATAAATTCCCATATTTTTTACTCGTTCGGGATATTCATAGTCTTCCCTTTATTTATGAATTTTTAATTTAGATCATTTCGACACATCTCAACTTCAATTCCCAGAAAGACACTCCCAATAATACCTCTATATAAAGGTTAAATCAGTCCCATATGAACAATCCACTATCAAATGGAATTGAGGAACAAACCTAAGGTTTCATCTAAAATGATATTTACTTGACTGGTTTGAAAACTCAATAAATCCGGGATAAAATGTGATAATCAACCCCATAATGTGCATCATTAAATTCTTATCTTCCATAAAAACTTTTTTCAAAACTTTGTGATGGACGGGCATTATATCAAGTCGTTTACGAGGTAATCATATAATTCATTGTTATTGATAATAAACAATTGACTGGATTTTCAATCAAATTTAACCTAAAAAAACGGTTAAATTCAATAATGAAAGGTTACCAGTGGTAAAATGTATTATATTAACTGGATGAATTGTTTTTCCTGTGAGTATACTCCATCTCACTTCTTTTGCATCTCAGTGTAGGCGGTGTTTTCAGTGTACATAATTATCATTTGGCATAAAAAGTATATCATACACCAAGGTGGTGAAGACTATTATTATTGACCGAGCACCAAAATTAGATGAAGACGCAAGGCATATAAATGTCTTTTTCTACTCTCACACTAGTAAATTCCATATTACCCACCATTTGGTTACTAAGTAAATAGATCATTACGGATACTGACACGTAATGACTAGCACGTAATAAAAAAAATTACGCTTCAGTTCTAGAAAAACGACAATTTATCACCAAAGCCTAGTCAGTCAATGGTTTCGAGTAACCATGGAAACGAGTTAGTAGAGGTTGTTTTGACGTTTAATAATTAATAAGACTCGCTGTCACTAGCTGTTAGTGTGAATGTACATGTTATTCATGCGTTTTATTTTTATTAATGAAGTTGTTCGTAGAAAAAGTATAGTACACAACTAGAGTTGTAAGCTTATTACATGCTTATAGAATTACCACACTCGCAACTCGCAACTTTTCTATTCGCATGTAATAAGCAACTTACAACTCTTGTTATGTAATATACTAATTTTCTACGCCCATGTCTGTAAACGTCAAAAATCGCACTGTCAACATTCCTTGTAAATGACATTCAACAATAACATGCACGTAATGAGATCTCATAACATACTAGTGCGTTTTGAGAAGAAAACGTAAACTTCTTGGTTTAATTAAATTACAATCAAATTACAATCAAATTAAAATCAAATTACAATCAAATTTTTATTCACATACTACTTTCTTTGGTTTATTTACATACTTTCAATCAATGAAAAAAAAATAAAAGCTTTCAGCATTTAGTTTAAAAGAGTGATGCCCATAAATGTCGGCAACACATTATACAATTCCTGAAATAAAATAATACGCGTTTTCTTGATATGGATATAAGCGTCATCTCATTTATGCTGTCAATTTTTGTAACCAAATGTAGTATCCGAACATTTTCTTAACTTTACCTACGAATATGTCTGTAGTAAAAAATATGAAATTATGAGCACTCAGGAGAAAATAGATGGGAGAAGAGAAAGTATAGTACGTTACACGAGTTGTCATCCCATTACAAACTCATGAAATTTATGCACTCGCCGCTGCGCGGCTTCGTGCATAAACTTTTTCATTTCGTGCGTAATGGGTTACTTACAACTCTTGTTACGTAATATACTATTACCTACTACCAATATGTTATATCAAACATTACGATACTGATATGAGTTTCGTAATGAGATACTTTACCAAAATTCATTGGAATGAACGGACTTTTTTTGAACTGCTCCAGTCTTCGAATCGCTCATAATCTTTTTCGTATCTATTGCGGGATTTAGCGGGTACTGGGGGTTTGTATTGCGTTATTTGCAGCAAGTTCTATATCAGAATCCACACTTTGAATACTTCATAGTAACAATACTTCTAACACCATTTGAATCCACTTTAATATTACCATTGTAATTGAAGATTCTAATAAATATTATAAAAGTGCGGAGTTAGATGAAACGTTGTACGTAAACACGTTATGAAGAGAGCTCTTTTCATAACTAGTTACGTAAATAACTATTAATGCGAAAATATTACTTACCAAAGGATATTTAATGGGAAAACAGTGCATAAGAACTTCTTTATTGTTAGTATTACAATTTAATCAGGCTGCAATAAAATACCATTATTGCTATAGTTCACAGACGCATCACGAGAGGCGTTTACCCCGTCGTCTGACTAACAAGTACATTGTCTGCTTTCGCTCTTTATGTCATCAGTCATTTTTGGGTGAGCGTGAATTTTAAAGTAACGGCATTTTCATTCAAATAATTTTATCTTGATACTAGGTAATTTCAAGAAGCAAATACGTTTAAGTATACTGGGTATACAAAATTATGTTGAACAAGTTTTTGTTGAACTACTATCTCTGGATTCCTAAAATATTTGAATTTGTCCATTATTGACCTAGGTTAATAATAGGAAACTTATTAACCACTAATAGAGAATTCAACCTCTCAGTTGGCTGGAAGAACAATAATTGTTAACTTCACAGCTAGTAGTGGGAAATAACATATTGTGACAGATGGTGAATACATATTATCTTAAGAAGCTGCTGCGTTGTATTCTCATTAGTTAAAAATAAAGTAGAAGGTATCTAGGAAAACTTTCGTATCAATTATCTTAATAAAATTACGATTTGGAGAAATATGTATATATCTACTAAAAAATGTTGATAGTTTGATTAATTAACTCTAATATTGGAAGAATATTTCATTTTGCACTTCCTCTACACCTCCAAGAGTAAATATGTTTTTAAGAAGAAAACTTCAAAATTAATTTTATGAAATGTCCAGTCCTACAACCGGTGAACTATTTTCTTCCGCTGTAAATAACTTTAAAAACTTTTCATCTTGAAGTGGAAGCGGGTTTTTTTATCTTTTCACATTTAAAAACTTTTCTTGACTTTGACAATTCATTACGAAGCTTCAGTTTATACGATGGAAATAGTTTTTGAAAAATTTCAATTTGTGATTACTGAATTTATATTCCAAAGTGCTAACTTTGCTTGCAAAGATAAAGTAATAGTCGTAATAACCGATTTATAAAACTTCTTCACGATGTTCGCTCTCATATTCTTCAACCAAAATGAAGGTTATTTCTGCAAAGAAAACTTGTTCACTGTTCCGAGATCGAAAGTAAACTTTTTTCTTCAATAATTGAATCTACTCTTAATATTTCATCACAGTATTTTCTCAATACACATGCCATAAAGTATTCAATCCTTTGAAAAACACCTTCCGAAATCGTATCTCTGCTTTAAAGTTGTCGTTCGATATCCGCTAACCATGTTTCACAACTCTCCACTTTGATCAGTTATCGAAAGGGTCTTACTTCAATTGAAAAGGGACTACTTTCAAGCGCCGTGACAGGCTTTCGTTTATTCAATTGTCATTGGTGGGATTCCCTCGCTCTCTATGGAAAAATTAGATTTGCCATCGACCCCAACAATCA
Source organism: Galerucella pusilla (assembly GCA_910591695.1). NCBI lineage: Eukaryota > Metazoa > Arthropoda > Insecta > Coleoptera > Chrysomelidae > Galerucella > Galerucella pusilla. The sequence goes on from CAJUYI010001806.1 coordinate 82,796, forward strand.
TTCATAATCTCACGATTTATTTTTAGATTCAACTAAAATGATTTTGAAGAATATGAAGGAAAAAAGCAATTTAAGTACGTCTTAAAACGAAATTATGATAAGCAAGGTTTTTGGAATGTCATTTAATATAAAATATCAGTCAATTAGGTGAGATGTGATGAGAGGGTCTATGTGGGCCTCCACTTCGACCCACAAAAATTTATTGTATCTCACACCTATCCATATTTCATGGGACAAATTCAGCTTCTTAACACAGACTATTAGTTTATCTGGAGGATGATATTTCAGGTCTAAGTACAAGAGAAAGATACCCTGCCAAACATCGTATAACTGACTCGAGCCGAGGCGGAGCAGTCAGTATAAGATCTGACAACGTATGAAGGTTGATATTTATGTTCTGGTTCCAAGATCATATAATATACCTTTACTAAAACCTGAGGGAGTTTTTGAGCCAACGGTGTACCGGCAGCAACTAATCCACCCATCTCTATTCTAGATTACGACAGGATAAGAAGTTAGCTTACTGTTGGAGGCATGGCAGACGCCATTTCCAGAATACTGTCATTTTTCGTTTCCCATACTCCAATTTCCTTTTCTTAGGGTAGAGCAGTTTAACCAGAGTTTACAGACATCTGCACTCTGGTCCAACTTAACATAGTCCAATGTCTTTTTTGAGAACATTATATGCTATTTTTCCTGGATTGGTCCTTACTATGATGACAAGGTCATATGCGAACGTTCCTATTTTAATCCCTCTTCTTCCGAGAGTACTAATAAAGTCTTCCTTCAAAATTGACCACAGTAGGGAAAATAACACCCGCTCTAAGCGCAGCCTACGGATCCCTGAAGCTGATGATCTCATTCTGAAGAGTCCATATTTACCTGGTTTAGAATAAAGTGAAATAAATTGCAGCACCATGTATTTGAGAAATCTTTCTACTAACATCCTTTCAAAGTAAAATAGAAGTGGGGTATTAAGCCACCCTTTTACAACAAATATAATCAAAGCTACGACTCACATTCAAACAATTTTCTGTTTGCAAACCTTATTATTTTTATGGTGACTCTGGTGAGCACTCATTGAAACTTTCCTTTTAAGGATCTCTATATAAAATTATGTTATTTTCTGTTCGAAAAGGTTCGTATTCTAGAAACTTAAATTCCGGTGTTTAGTTAAAAGTTTGCCAAGCTGTTTGTTCTCCAACCATTGAAATATATATCCGTGAAGAAGTGCCGTTGGGAATAATATATTCTCATTATTATTCTTTATTGAAACTTTCAGTAATAAATGTGTCTTAAATGTTTGATCTTTTGAATAATACATTCGGATACATTACAGTTTAAATTCACAGGTTTCTTTCACAAAATACAGGGAGTCTCAGGAGCTCGTAACAAAAACTTATCTTAGATTAGATTTGAGGAGGTGGCTAATCGGCCTATTTCACCTACTCTGATCTTATGAATCTAGACTATATATTCAACCCAACTGTCTTAAAAGCCTCGATACTGAAGTCAAACTGTAATAAGATTACCTGGAAATACGCCACTGAATACAATTTCCACAACATTCTATTTTCCGTTCTCATTTTCATATATTTACCAGCAGACATTATGGTTCACTTTTTGACGTTGTCGGCTTAGGGTCGAGACGCTCACTGCTACATGTCCTTTACAGTCTACAGTGAACATCAATTTTTATTATACGAGTTATTATATCAACCGCCCGTAAAGTGAATTATTTGGCACTTCTCCCGTATTACCGTATTTCAATATTTAAGGAGCATATGCTATCAATATTTTACACCTGACGAAAACGATCATGTAATTAGAGAGGTGAATACGATTTTGGATGAACTGTAGAGAATTATGCTATAAGACGTTATGATTATTATTTTAAGAGAAACTCTTTTATATTTAACGATTTTCATTAGTTTTCCCATAACTTCTTAACATAAAACGGTTACAAGCAGACTTACTACTCAAACTTGACATATCAGAAATGCCATGGTGAGCTGTAACATTGGCTCTATATAATATTCATGGAGTCTTCATGCTAATATTGGCCTTCCCTAAATCTCTAGCTTCTGTGGTCATGTTTAATAACAAATATTTGTTTGTTTCAGTCTGTACCATAGGGCTACATAGTAGTACTCTGGTTGGACGTATCTATCATTTGTATCATATCATTCTCATAGGGCACGTCCACGTGACATCATGGGACATTCGCCCTGGATTCCTCGGGGCTCTTAATAGTTATTTTTACCGTGTTAAGAGTTCATTCAATTTTGACCTAGTAATTTCTTTGACATTGTCTTAATTGCTTAGGTATTTTAAAAGCTATATCTGACTGTTTATAATAAATACAAAAACAATACAAAAAAAAAACAAATAACAAATCTAAAATGACTGTCCTTAGTGTCAGCTTGTTAGTTGGTGAACATGCCCTGTGTGCTCAGTCACACCAAACAGTCAAACATATAGATGGGAACGCAGAAAACTCTGTAACTGTTGGCGATTGTTGATACTGATGACATCTCATACTACCTCTACACCACCTCTGACATTGTTCACTATTTTAGGTTTGTTTCGATATAAAAGTCATATTCTTCAGAGACTGGAGGAGTTTATCTCACAGCGGTTTTTAACATTCATCGACAACAATCCCTTCTGTACCATGCTATGGTTGGTTTGGAGTGATATCATGCACTTAAAGCTGGAATTATCTCCAAATATAATAGACGACTTCTACTGGTACCAGAACGGGGTACAGACATAAATTTTGCTATTGGTGGGAATTGACGCTTTATCAGGTCTCCTCACACCTTGCATGCCTATTTTTTCAAAAAAATATAAACTTTACTTTTAAGACGATTTTAAAAATCATAAAATTTGAAAGTCCGCCAAAACGCACTTTACGTCATAAAGATGGCTGCCCCATGGTGTGACGTCATTTGTTTACGTTCTTATTCGTGTATCACGCTCTGAGTTCTTGTGACCTAATTTGTTTCTGAAAGCTTTAAAAATTGATGAAGCCGAAAAAAACTTTGTATTCCAAGTATTGCATTGTTCCAGTGTGTAAATCAACGTCTATTAAAACTCCAGACAAAATATTTGTTACTATACCTGGTGGCGCAAGCAAAAATACACTTAAGAGAAGGGCATTACTTTTGTTTGTGAAGACCATTTTAATGTAAGTACCTACTTCTATGCTGGTAATTTTTATTCTTAAGTAGTTTGAGGTTATGTACTAGGAATCAACCATAAAAACATCATTTTTTTACGACCACACATCGAAATATGCTTTAACACCTCTTATTTCCACTGCATTAAAGCAGCTGTTTGACTTCATAAATTCAAGCAGCATAAATGAGTCTACTTTGGGCAAGTTATCAGTTTGTGCTTTTACAAAACCTTCGCTAGCCATATATTTACTCACAAAATATAAAAGAATCGTCACTGAACTATTAAATAAAATATATTCTCCAAAACGTTTTAGAATATCCTCGGAAATATCGAATATTTATGACCACTTTCCACTTTACGTTGACTTTTAAAAATGAAAAAAGCACACACAAACACGTAATGGTCTCAAACAAACATATAAATGATATTTTTACGTCGACGAAGCAATTAATAGTTGATTAAAATACAATATAAACACACAACTACACATAACCTAATGCAATACCGGCCATATTTTTTTTTGAAAACATTTCTTTATTAATTATACTTGATTTGTTTACATTACAAGATTTCACAATTCTCTAATCAGTGCTTGATAGCTCTGGCCTCGAGAATACATACAAAAAGTAGACGTGTTGAATACAATAAGGAGATTTACTTAAACCTAAATATTTTTTAATATGTTTTACAAATAGTCTATAATTTTTAATACTTCTTAGGTTTTCAGGTACCTTATTAAATGCTTTTGTAGACAGTACAAATGGGTTATTTAATCCTATATTAGTTCTGGTATACAATTGATAAATATTATTTTGCGATCTAGTATCATGACTATGTACATTGTTGGACATTATAATATTTGTATTTGATCTTTGTGTTTTATTTAATGTTTTAAACATTAGCTTAATTTGTTCTAATTCTAATACAATACCAAGTCTAGTCTTGACATAAGTAAACACAAAAGATATGACATCACACGTATCATCGGTAGCGTTCGGAAATCCTCGGGTTGTGGTCGGAAAGTGCATTGAAATTTAAATTTCATTTCAAAATTAAGGAGTAATTTCCAATGGAAACTGGTTTATTTCCTATTGTTAGTAATTTTTGATATCATATTTACTATTATAAATTAATATCCAAGCAAAATATGAAATATGCATGTACTCCATTACAAAGTAAACCAAAAATCAACTCAATTCAGTTCAGAGCGGAAGGACGTTCTATCTAAGAAGCATTTTTCCTATATACTAACACTACTAGTGAAAGTTTGGAATAGCAATATAGAGCACCCTTTATATTCAACCAATCACACTTTTATATTCATAGGTAATAAAATAGTGAATTATACACCAAGGTGATGAAGACTTTTATTTATTAATCGAGCACCAAAATTATTTCGCGAGGAGCCTTGCCCCGAGTGGAAAAAGGTGCGAGGTTTATAAATGTCTTCACCGCCATGGTGTATATACAATTTTTTCCACTACCAGCCAAATTTGAGACAAAAATTGAAAATAATCCACAAACGCACAACGAGAAGCGTTTACCCCGTCGTCTGACTGACAAATACACTGTCAGTTTTCGATATATTACGAGCGTACTCGTTAAATGTCATCAGTCATTTTTGGTTGAGCGCAAATTTCAAACTAATGGCATTTTTATTTATATAATTTTATCTTGATAGGTAATTTCGAGCAGCAAATCTGTTAAAGACAGTCTCCTGGGTATACCAAATTATGTTGCACAAGTTTTTGTTGAACTACTATCCCTGAATTCTTAAAATATTCGAATTTGTCCATTATTGACCTATGTCAATAATAGGATAAATTATTAACCACTAATAGAGAAATTCAGCTTCTCAGTTGGCTAGAAGCAATAATTGTCAACTTCACTGCTAGTGGTGCAAAAAAATTATTCAGATAAGCACAATCATAAATATTACATCACCTCCAATTAAACTATCTGGAATGTATAATTAAAAAAGAACAACAAAAAATAATAGGGGATACCTCAAAACTCGAGTTGATTAGTCTGTACATTATGTATTATAAACGAAGGGTCTTAATTAACTCTAGTTAGCATGGGAGTTTGGTAGTTGCATAAATAATAGCATTGTTCCGAAGCTCGTATTCACAATGGATTGTGTGCAACAATATTTATAGGACAATGCCAACTTCAAAGTGCGAAGTTCATTTCATCAGTTTGTAGTTTGTGTGGCAAAGGTAGCAGTTTAGCGCTATATACCAGTGAACCTTCATCAACGTCGATTGTCACTAGTGACTTTAAGTGTGCATAAGAAAATATAATAATGTGATTCTATTTGTTCTGTGATAGTTAACGTTTCTATCAGAATTATGGGAAATAATTTCAGAGGTCTATCATCTCAAAAATTATACAGAATATCCAGAACAGATAGGAAATTTGATATTTGTAGGAGATTTACAAACATTTTTCCACATCATCATCAGCTTTACACAGATGCTCCTAAAATTAAATCGCAAGTGGGTATCGCTTATTTGGATCCAGTCAACAAAGCCAGAAGGCAATGCTCGTTTAAACAATTTTTTTATATATACTGTATTGTATGCTAGGTCTTCATCAATTAGTGGAAGTCCGGGTCCTTTGGGAGCGGCTCAAATAAGGGTATGAAAACTACATGATTCACTGGGATGGTGTTTTATTGGATAACTTAACTGATTACACTAATTATGACAAGGGATACATATTAGGAATATAACTGAATATATCTGAGTGTATGTGAATATATCTATTATACATCTGAATACAATCTGAATGCCCATTTGTGTACTTCATCAGCATATACAGGGTGTACCAATCTTACGACAAACTTCGGTATATGGGTTATTTGAGGAGATATCAAAAAATGTTATCAACAAAAATAGTAAATGTGCTGAAGGTCCATATTTTTCAGTTATATCGAACTATACAGAGTGCTGCATAACTCCGTTACAAACCAAACATATGATTTTTCGAATGTGAACCCCTGTATCTTATACCGAATTCGGATTGGTTACATTTTTTTGAAGCTTTTGATGTAAGGTTTTGCCACGTTATACAGAGTCCTTCAAAAGATATGGACACGTTTATGTGAAAATCGTAGGAAAATCAACGCTCTGTAGCTTGTTGCACGTTAAAGAAAAAAAATGTATTTTGCCAAACAAAGTTTTGTAATATGATGCAAAATCTCATTTTCTTTCTTATTTCAAATGGAACACCCTGTATTATATAGCAAAAATAGAATGTAACTTATGTAACTTTAATTTTTGTCAGCATTTCCTATACCCAAAGTTTATAAAAACACAGTTATTTCGTAATATTTATTGTAAAATATAACTACTGACCTATTATATGAGCATTAAACGTTGTATGTAACAAAAAATCCTAATTAATAATAAATTTTAATGAACAAATTATTCTAAACAAAACTAGCCACTAAAAGTATAATCTCAACCGTAATATTAAACTATAGGTTCAAAATGCTCACCGTTAACATCAATGCAATGCTGCAGAATAGTTCAAATGATTGACTAACATTTCTCAGCATATCAACGTTAGCAGATCGAAATGCCGCACTAATTATCCTTTTCATGTCATCTCTAATAGCCGGGGATTTTATAAACTTATTCCTTACAAGACCCGAAAAAAATAAATATACTTTGGTTAAATGGGGTGACCGAGCTGGCCAATCAGCATTGCATTGATGTTAACGGTGAACACTTTGAACCTTCAGCTTAATATTACGGTTAGAATTATACTTTTGGTAGCTAGTTTTGTTTAGAATGAATTATTCATTGAAATTTATCATTAATTAGGTGTTACACACAACGTTTATTGCTTTCACATAATAGGTCAATAATAATAGTTTACAATAAATATTACTAGATAACTCTATTTTTATAAACTTTGGGTATAGGGAATGCTTACAAAAATTAAAGTTACATAATCGAAGATTCCATTTTTGCTATAAAATACAGGGTGTTCCTTTTGAAAGAAGAAAGAAAATGACAGGTTCGAGTTTCCGTTCACCCTGTATATAAGAAATAATATAATTGAAATTTAATAGGATCCGGAGATATTGCATTATGTTACGAAACTCTGTTTGGCAAAATACATTTTTTTTCTTCAACGTACAACAAGCTACAGAGCGTTGATTTACCCACGATTTTCACATAAACATGTCCATATCTTTTGAAGGACTCTGTATAACGTGGCAAAACCTCATATCAAAAGCTTCAAAAAATGTAACAAATCCAAATTCGGTATATATACAGGGGTTCCCATTTGAAAAATTATATGTTTGGTTTGTAACGGAGTTATGCAGCACTCTGTATAGCTCGATATAATTTCAAAATATGGACCTTCAGCCTATCTACTATTTTTGTCAATAACATTTTTTGATATTTTTTAAAATAACCCATATACCAAAGTTTATCGTAAGATTGGTACACCCTGTATATGTTACGTTCCAAGCCCGATATTGTACGGAGCCGGGCTCTGTACAAGCGATTTTGTACCAAGTCAAAATTTGCTTCTCATTCCCCTTCTGGACTTAGTACAAAATCGCTTGTACAGACGATACAATATAGTAATAAAATATAGGGTGTTGCATTTATAACGGAAACATCAAACTGGATTTTCACCCACTTTAAACGCTCATATTAATTCAAAATTTTGCACTCATTTCAGTTTTTTTTAAACTGTCTGCTCAAATTGGACACCTGAAAAATAGAGCTTAGAGAATACAAAAGCAATGTTCAGGATCCAAATTCAAAGCTTGATCTAATAGATAAAATTAAACGTCTCATTCGTGGCTAGTGCGACATAAAATCGGCATGTTCTGAATTTTTATAGTAATCAAACAGAGAGTCTAGTGTGCAAAAAAACACATTTCTGAGTCGGAGAACGTATCAAACTAAATGACATCATAATATACCTTCCGTGAACAAGCGGCAAACATCTGAGACACTTAGCCTAGGAGTGGACAGTCAAACAGCATACCTCCTTTTCAACAGGAAGGAAAACTTTCAGTTGGATAATTTCCAGAAAATCCAACATTCTGAATGTTCCTCTTGCAGCTCAAGTGTCCTTCTTACGATTCAAACGTTCAAAGAATAAAAGAAACCCTTTGAAAGTCCGAGAAACCACTCCCAATAATTTTTAAAAAATAATAATCTCTACAAAACTATTTCAACAAAAAAACATATAACGTTTGAGATGATTTCCACCTTATGAAATTCAGATTAGTAATAAATTTGTGGCTTTTATTTAAGGTTTATTAACAGAACTTTACTTCTCCTTCCAATAAACTTCAATCAATAAGTTCAATTTCAATTTTCTCTAAAAATAGACGTTCCGTTTACACATGTTATCTCAAAGTTCCCGCAATTCTGCATATAACAACCACTCAAACCTCTTACTATTCATTCCATTGATGGAATAGTTGAAATCGAGGCAAACTCCAATGTTAAATTTAAGTGATTTTCTGAAGTCCAAGGAGGCAATCGAATCTATGCTGTACTTGAGGTTAACCTCAATAAAATCACCCACAACCACTTAATTCTCTGATTATACTCGAGTTGAAAATTATCTGACTGAGCTGACCAGCAATCGTAAAACCGAATGGGAAATTCAGATGATTGACATTTCCTCAATTTGATTCTTTCCTGAACGACCAAATATTAATAGAAAACCATTTTGGTTAACAAAAACTCTGAGCCAACGATCATTTTATTACCTTTTACCGAAAATATTTAAAATTCTTCCTGATGAAATTCGATCCCAAATTCTAAATCGTACTTAAGTCGGTTCGTTCTCAAGAAAAGCCGCACGAAAATAAAGTCACGTGAATATTGAACGACCTAGGCAAGTGAATGAGGTTGAACCAGGCGTATTCTGTTTCCTTACTGCTAACATTTCAATGCGAATCGTGTAACACGCAGCCGACTTAGAATAGATCACGCGTGGTTTTTGTTTACATGCGGTTTTTCTTGGGACCGTCCAGACTCTATGAGACTAGAGCATACACATCGTCGGAATCGAGTACATTTCGTTTAGTATCACTTCTTCTCCTTTATTTTTGTTGTCATATTCATTGAATTTTTGTAAACGCTGAAATAGTATTTGCATTTGCTCTTTTGAGCTGTATAAAACTACAGACACAACACTCGGATAACCACAAAAATAGTACAAACTTGTGTTTATTATACGGCTAAAAGATGGTGAAGCGTGAAGGGGAAGGAAATCTAACTAAAATTCCTTTCAGTCGAATATTTGCAGCATAGTACCAGGCATAGGCACCGTTTCACATAAGAACAAACCACGTGAAGTTGGCCATTTGTCTTGCGCAGAAATTAAATCGGTCTTGTTTATGTTTGTCGCCCCCTAACGACCGTGTTTCATGCCATTGCTGTTACAAACTATGTTTTATGCCGACAGCTATTTTATTATTGACATTTGAGGTTGTATCATCAACTGTCGAGTTTTTTAGATCTTAAAATATTTCAAGACGTTTAGCTAGTTTATCTGTGAGTGTTGAGTCTTAATTTTTGACCGATTCCATCGAACATCATTAATTGAAAGTATAAATATTTTATTGACACCAAGTATTTTCATTACCAGTCTATTGTTTGTGTAAATATCTCGAAAACCTTCAAATAATTCCCAAATATGTTTAATTCAAACTATACCCATGATATACATTTTTAAATTCCTAATTTTGTGTTAACCCACAAAATGTTAAGACGTTACGCTACTGATTTGAAGTCGATGGTCAATTTTACAATATGGCGCTGTTTTTGAACATAAAATACAAGAAATTGAAGTGAGTGGGGCTGAAATATTGGCTCATCGTAATCTTCATGCTCCCAATGTGGAGGTTGAAATGGGTCGCTATGGACGGGCATTGGCTGTCCGAATACAGGACCGGAGGAGATATGGAAGACAATAAAATAATAATGATAATTCTTTTTGATTTTTTATTGTATAAACTCATCAATAGCTATTTCCAAAATATCTGTTAGTCTACTGAAAACTCTGATCTGTTCAGCCTCATTCTTCGCATGAAGCAAAGCTGCCTGCGCCTGAACTGTTGCAGCTTCTGCCTGAACTGTAGCAGCATCTGCCAGCTTCATTGTAGCCTGAGCCAGCATCTACAAAACAATCGTCTTGTTACTTGAAAAAATGTGTTGAATAAAAATTTACAACGAGAATAAATTCTCTAAAGTTAGTCAAAGTATGTTGAATTAACACCGATTTGAACTTGTAGACTAGACTTTAAACAATATAATAGTAGCATTATTATAAGATTGCATCAAATATATATCATAGTAAATAATGCATGCTGGATTGCTAAACATTTACCTCCATTGCCTTGTTATTAGAGGCACACACGTGCCTTTGGGTCCCTCTCCGAAATCTGCTTCGCTTCCTTGTTGCTAAAAAAAATGAATCATGTTTCACTATTCAACATAAAATAATATCTCAGATCTAAAAAGTAGCACATACTTTTGATCACTTTCTTTTTTGGGCCTGTGGTAAGTCCTTCACTTGCCGGAATTGTTGCACTGGATTGGCCCTCCTGTGCCGACGGTATTATAATGGTCTCATTATTGTTCTCCAATTCATTGGTGGTAAATTTCACATCATGTAGTGATTCTGTTATAGAAAAAGATCATATGTTCATTTGGCTTGTTAAGGAAAGATGATGACAGTTTAAAGAGAAAAATATACCTACCATAAACAGTTTGCTTAGAGTCATGCACCTCCTCATTCGTCTGATAGTCAACATAAGAGACTGTCAAAACCAGTGGGGCTTCATCAAGGACT
>CAJUYI010001806.1:93920-137699 GCA_910591695.1 Galerucella pusilla
TGAAGCAGTAAGGATACTCACAGTCTGCCACTGGCTGCTATCTTTCTGTGCTCCACCACTGATTGAATTTAACTCCTGAGCAAGATCATCCCATCTATGACGCAGCAAGTCCTTCCCATCTTTTCCAAAAAATTTTCCTGCAGCAAAATTCAAATGGCTCTCCATATACTGGATCAAATGATCCCTCTGAGCGATATTAAAACGCTGAGTTTTGCTAGAACGAAAAACTCCTTTAATAATCAATCTCTATACTTATACTATCTTTGAGACTTAAAAGAGAGAGATATATAACGCCTGATCAATTCTTCAATGCTAGTTGATTCTAAATTTCAAGATTTTGAAGTTGTTAATGTTAATATAAACATGAATTGTATAGTTCATGCTAACAGATAATAGTATATTATTAAACGAGCAATTTATGATAGCCATTATTCACGCTGGGTGACGTTTGCGTCCCGAGCCGCAGGCGAGGGGCGCAAGTCAGGTCCATAATACACTCCAGTGTATTATGAACCATAATTCACTCTAGTAGATAATATATGGGTACCACATACCTTTTGTTAGGAGGTAAAATATCGACTTATTATTAGGTGGTCGTGGACAAAATATAATTATGTCAATAGAGACTTTTAGCTTGTCTTGAATTTCTCACGTATCCGTATACGTAACAAACTGCGCATGTGTAAACCCGTTACGTGTCAGCCGATACGATGCGTTGAACGTATTGATACGTACCCTACTCCGTATACTTAAACGTATCCGTATCCCGACCAAAGTCAGTATTCCGTGCTATTTGTGCTATATTACATCATCTTCCTTGTCTAGCAGCAATGGATTATTTAAAATCGCCCCCATTTTACGATTTACAGAATTATAAAATGTAAAATAAAAAAACTTTGAGGTTATACAATTAGAAACAGAACGAAGCGCTACGTTTTCTGCTAAAAAGGCTTTCTTGACAATTTCTTTACGTCAACGTAACTCCAATACGGATACGTATACGTGTAAAAAATTATGACCAGCTAAAAATGTCTACTATCACTATCTATGTATAATTATATGACCCTACCTTCCAACCCTTGCACTCATCTTGGTAGAAAACACAAACACAAACGAAACCAAAATATAACTTCAACGTGCACTTTTGTTTGTTTTCAAATTTGACAATTTCACTCATTGGCCAAATCACCGAATATAATATTGATGCCCAAATGTACCGAATCGAGTGACGTCACTATGCCGATAATTTTCGGTTGCAATTCCGAGCGTCGAAAACCGTGGCATACAGAATACCGTTATATTAGTCCTGTCGGCCGCACAACTGATGGCTGTTGTTAACATCACATAACGATACCGACGACTGCCTCGTACCGAATAGCGCTCGTTTCGGTTTCGGAGAGAAATCGGTATCGGCTGGTATCGGACTCAGTTATCGACAGACGTCGGTAAGTCGCATGTGCGGCATTCTGAACGTGCAGGGGCGGAGCTAGTATTTAACAAAGGGGGGGGCTAGAATAATTTCTTTTTAAGTTTTTTTATTTGACAAAAAAATGTATTATAATATAGCCCATTGAGTCTCTTCTGTCCCATCGTTGATCTCAAATAGGATTTTATTAGTTTTAGCGTTGAAAACTTTTTTTGCCCGTAGCACTTGTTACGGGGATTGTGGCAAAAATTTTTAGTAGTATCTTTATATTGGGAAAGCATTCTTTGGACATACATTTAAGGTTTCTGTTGATGATTTTGGTAGATCAACACTGACAGTTGTCACTCCACTTATGTCTCCATATCGCTAATTCCGCCTGTAATTCCAGCATGGATCCTGGCATATCATTTTCATATATTCTTGCAGCCTCAACTCAGCAATTTTGGCATCAGTATATATTCGCTATGAACGTCAAACACAATCTGAATATTAAAATAAATTTTTTTCTTATCTTCCAGAAAAATAGATTTATTATTTAAAGCCATTTCACAGAGAAAAAATGCATAAAAACACGTTTTCATTTCAATGTTCTGCAAACCAAAGACGCGGCCTGCGATTGTCTTTATCTTCAATCGGGAAGCGCCGCGTTTGAGCATTTTGCCGACTACCTAAATTCAGACGCACTCGGCGCGGCTGGTTTTGTGGACGTAAAATGAATAAAATTAAATAATGATTTTTTTAATAAAATGATACTTATTTTATTATTCATATTTTCAAATAAAGTTTTTGGTAAACATAGTATATAATAACTGTATTTATTATTAGTATTTATAGCGATGTTTGACTTTTTATGACATAACAAGTCTTCTTAAAGGGGGGGGGGCTTGAGCCACCCAAGGCCCCCCGTGGATCCGCCTTTGTGAACGTGAACTCTGTAACAGAATAGAAAGGAAATTTATTTCTATGCTAAGGAACACAAAACAGTCTAACCCACAAAATAGTCCAACCTTTAGACTGTTTTGTGGGTTAGACTGTTTTGTGTTACTAGCATAGAAATAAATTTCCTTTCTATTCTGTTACAGAGTTCACGTTCAGTATACCATTTCACCGACCGATATCGCGAATTCAAGTCGATGAGAATCGGTATGTCTACCGTGATCTAATGAGCTCCACGGTAACCGTTATCGATTTTCGTTGAAAGGAAATGTTCATTATTTGTTGATATTTGGCTGGAATTGCGGATTATTTAAGTGACTTTTTAATATTTGGAGAGTATTGTATATATGTTGTGTGTAATATATATGTTTAATCTAGTGTTTTATAAGTCATTAGGTACCATCTTTTCCACAAAATTTTCCTGCAGCAAAATTTGAATGGCTCTCCATGTACTGAATCAAATGATCCCTCTGAGCGATATTATAACGCTAAGTTTTGATAGAACAAGAAACTCCTTTAATATAATTGATATCTGTACTTATTCTATCTTTGAGACTTGAAAAAAAACTCCATCCAATACACCCATCTCTAGTGAGATTCTCACTAGGACAAGTTCGCGCAACATCAAGTGAGTTCTTCTTACGTTAAACGGAGTCTACCATATCTGGTACATGCCAGAAAAAATCGTCTTACCTATGTGGCCTTTTTTGAGAATAAACAATTATTAATTATTAATTTTACCAATAGTTTTACAGATTCCATCAAATCCGAAATATCAGTAGCTCTACGGCTCTCCAGGTGGTACTACCATCCAACTACTGAGATTAATTGAAATTTAATTTCTCTTACATGTGACACCCTAAATTTCAACACTAACAACAAGGTATAAATGATAAAATCCAGTTGATGTTCACAACAATACACCGTTATCGGCAAAGTAAAACTTAATTGTACCAAACACAATTGTTCGACAAAAGATCTTCACAAAAGGTTTCCATTAGATTTGTTATCGTAGACACGTACTATTACAACGTCTCATCCCCCAAGGGTTTTGATGGGGGCATTCACGAGGTAGCTCTAACATTGACCTACGAAATTGCGCGACACAGTAATACCCTTTCATTTTACGTTCCAGAGTTAAACCTGTCTTTATAGATGAGCTGTTTGGAAAAAGTTTTTTTTTATATTTTTTTTCAGATGAATCTTAGTGGATCTACGGCTTTATGTCCATAAGCTTGTTTAATTCCTTCAACAATATCTAATTTTATTATTAACGAAATAATATCCACTCTTGCCTGAAATGAAGCAGTACAATTTTCAGTAGAGGAGTTCAGTCTAAGGTCAGTGTGGTCAACGAAAAGTGGTATTTTCTGACAAGAATGACAGTTAAGGTCTACCCTTGACATGTTTTTTATCATTGCGAAAATCTAAATTGCTTTATTAAAATTATGAATACACCCCCGAAGCGTATATCTTGAAATGTATAATGAATTTTTAGCTGAATACTCAATATATCGGTGGCCAATAATCCTAGGAACTTTTGGCAAGTCACCATTTCATTTCTGTTATCTATCACTAGTTATGTCAGATGTCAGTGAAAAAAGTAATTAGAAGAATAGAGTTACAACTAACTAAAATGCTACAAAAATCTAATCGAAAATGGACATACACATTTAAACGAATATCAACAAAAATAAATATAACTGTAACTGACATTTGACATAACCAGTGACAGAATAACAGAAGTGAAATGGTGACTTGCCAAGAGTTCCTAGAATTATTGGCCACCGATATATTGAGTATTCAGCTAAAAATGCATTTTAAATTTCAAGATATACGCTTCGGGGGTGTATTCATAATTTTAATAAAGCAATATAGATGTACGCAATGATAAAAAACATGCAAAAATCTTATGTTTTGAAGGGTAGACCTTAATTGTCATTCTTGTGAGAAAAAACCACTTTTGTTGGCCACACTGACCTTAGACTGAACTCCTCTATTCGAAATAACTTTCTTAGTGTTAGAGCGATTTTTTTTCTACCCCCAGGAATAATAATAACCCAAGATGAGTTGATGATCAGGTTTACAGGGCCGGAATATTTTTTTATTCAACGGATCATTCGAGCAGGTTGCAAATGAAACTTGTTTCAGCTGAATTTAACCTGATAGACCATCTTTCATCGGTTCCGAAATCCGAATAATTGAATATGGTTCCCAATGCCAGCTTCTCATCGCAACATTCTGCTTAGACATGTAAGATTCTGCAGTTTTGATAACTCCAGTGCAGCTTTCCTTTTATTTGTTTTTGGCAATCAGACTAGAGCACTGTGGGTAACCATGGGCACAGATTATAAAGAGAACAGATATCATACTTAAGCATTACGAAAGCTTGACAGAGAACAGTAAAAAGAGAGAGAGATGGGTCGACATACCCGTTTAAATGCCCATCGTCTTATTTCGACTCCGTTCAAGCTGCTTCGCGACATTTCTCAAAAGGGTAGTCAATTTGCATAATATTTCCTTTAATTTACGATTATAGGTCAAATATTTATAAGCATTCCTTTTAAGTGAGATAGTTATACAGATACAAATATTCTATAATTACTTGTTTTAAATCAATTTTATTAACATTGAAAGAATTATACAATTGAAAAGATTATAATAATGTATAAAAATCATACCATAAATATATACTTTTTTTCACAAACCATATCCTTGGCAACCATGCACAGTGACGGCTAACCTAACCTAATCAAAACGTCAAAACATGCTTAAAATCACTTGTAATCTGTGCTCAAAATTAATAACGCCATTTTCGTTTGTTTCATTGTTTGGAGGTGTTCAATCGGCAATATTAATTGTGTTATTTGACTAGTCGATTGTGCGTTGTGGTAATATTTACTATAAAATATTTATAGTGATGTAGACTATTATTCTTATAAAATGAATAAACATCACGACGGAGTGTATTGTTCATACAGAGACTGTCTAAATACATTTTATTCGGAAAGAAAAATAAAGTTCTTTCGATTTCCAAGGGATGAGAGTATATAATTTAATATCCCGGTCTATGATATAAGTAATTTTAAAGTTTTTGATATTAGCTTTGGTGCTACAAACTATTATCAAAATTCTCCCTTGCATAGGTGTATAAGTATTGTATTCCCTTTGATAATAAATAAATCAAAAGAATTATTTGTACTTTAAAATTTGGTCGATTTTTGTAATTATTTGTGTTATCTAAAAATGTATTTATTAATTAATCTCCCAAAAGTAATGACTATTTATAACAAATCATAGGAATGTACATATAGGTATTAAATAAATACATAAATATATAATCGATAACGATTATTGTTTCAATTCATGGCGCAGTTTTAAAGATTTAGTGGAAACTTCCAAAAAAACTAGATCCGGCACTAGAAATAAAATTGTTATTGTCCCAGAGTCCACAGTGCAATTTGGTAAGGGATTCAGAAAATATATTAAACTGGCAACATCGCGGCCATACCGAGCTTAAGGTCCAAGGTCATTGACGAGGGAGCTGAAAATCGTTTGATGTTTTACCGGGATTCGTATCTGTTCTCTTTATAATCTGTGCCATGGGTCTGTATCTTTCGTAAATTTAGGTTCCATCCATATAGCAGTCATTTTCTCTTTATTTTGTAGAGAAGGTGTCAATTTCAGTTTTTCATCCAGAATAATCTCCAGATACCTGACCTCCTCTAAGACGCAGGCTGAAAAGGTTTGTCAGTTTTATCGCTCGAGCTTTTTTTGCTAGTGAAGTAAAAGAGCACAAAGCTTTTGCTGGATCCACCTATTAGGAATATTCCGATTTGGAAACCTGAATTGATTGTTTGTCATTTCTTCGTGGAATTTCTTTTTTTTCTCCAAATAAAATCAATATTCAGTCAACAAACAACAACAGAAATACAACATAATAATATGCTATTCGACTTGCTTCAAATAATAGTTATCTATGTATCAAGAGCGAAAAGTGATACATTAGGTGTGTTCTTTTTGACTGAGATCTCAGCTCACTTCAGTTGAAGTGATCTGAGATAAAGTGATGTGAGTAAGCACCAAAAAGAACGAACTACTCAATTGAAACGCGCGATCTGCCGACGCATGCGTGAATAAGAGACCTAAAACATAAATTCCTATCAGCACTTAATAATGTTATTGTATCCATAATTATTTCTCTTTTATTTAGTCAATTGATAATTTGTAGAGAAAATAAAAGAAAAGAAAGAAAATTATGTTATGTGTGTTTATATGTAAACAAAATCAAATATTTCTCCATACCCTCCACTTTATTTCCGACTCAAGTCCAATTGATACCCCCTTACATCACATTCAGCATCGGTGAAGGGGGAGAAAAATCTCAGCTCACTTCGAAGTGAGTAAATCAAAAAGAACGCGAACATTGCCGATGTGAGCTGAGATTAACTGAGATCTCAGTCAAAAAGAACACACCTATTATTGCTTGAGAGTAATGGTAATTACTCGAAAGCAATAATGTCACGTTTTTGCTCGTAATACATACATTTTTTTCTGCAATTACTGAACTGTAACTATATAAAGTAGAATTCATGAAAACTTTTAAAATCTGTCAGTTTAAGTATGTCAATTCAAATATGTTTCAAACTTTTATATCTTTCACTGTCATTACAATTGTGTTTGTAGTATCGGTTGCTATGGGCAACGAGCGGTTAGCCCCATTTTTTACGCTCGGCGAGCGCAGTCGAACATGAGTTTCCCAACTCTCCTCAAGAAACGTCAACTATTCGTTGTCAATGGCAAGCGAAAAAGCCTACTTTTCAATGTGATTGCAAAAAAATAACATTCTCATCGTCAAGGTTTTAGATTTCATGGTAGAGCTGCGTTACGCGACATTTTTATATAAATGTTTTCTGTAATTATTAAACTATTCCAAATATGTACCCTAGTTGCAATATTGAAAATTTAGTCGGATTAAATCAATACCTATTTATTCTGATTTAATTCATGTTATGTTATTAAGCGATTATTGAGACGTTTATCTGATTAATTAGTTTGCAGCGCATCTGGTTAAATTGAAGATCAATACTGTAAACACTAATAGCAGTCCGAGTTCCTTTATAATAGATAAAACGATTTGAGTGACCTGGGATAATGTTGATTGATTAGATTTTGGATTTGTGGGAATTTACACAGTTTGTATTGGTATATCGTTTTGTAACTATACCTACTATTATGAGATTTTCTGGGACGATTCAAGTATGTCTGATCGTAAGCTACGAAACTAATATTATATATTATAACTATATATTGTTTTGTAATTTTGACCTGGAGCTGCAATACTTTGGGTAATTCTTTTGATCACTCGGCTAATAGTTGATTGATTCAATCCTCTTAAATCTCCACAAACTATCTCCTCAGCAGCATGTGGTGGTTATGCTATTAAATTGTAGCCTATATGAAACGTTTGACATAGCGCCATCTATTGAATACTTACTCAATCCAGTCAACAGATGTCGCATCTGTAAGAATCGTTTGGAGCTAACACATAATTGTGACTGTCAAATAATAGACAAATAATTTGCAATCAAATAATGTTGCGAACATAAATTGAGATGTAAGCTATCCTATCTTTCAAGTTGCATCAAACTGCACACGGTGTACAAATTTGTTTGAAATCGGTTAAGTAGTTTAGGAGTCCATATTGGACAAACAACGTGGCACGTAATTTATATATCAAGATTAAGATTATATTGTGAGGAGTTCATAATATTATTTATATTTAACAGCAATCAGTAGACTCTGGTAGAGTCACCGACTGTAAATATTAGTCTGATAAAAAACAAATCAAAAGATTTGTATTTTACCATGTGTCGGAACAGCATTATGGATTTCAAGCATCAATCTCTTCCGAATGGAAATCAGCTATGTATTTCCGATAAAGCTTGGGTAAATAAAATTTGAAATAAGAACATTACAGAGTGGAAATATGGTTCTCTGGAAAAATGCGGGCATGAAAGCTTCATTTTATATTTTTAGCAATCAAATATTTGTCCAGGTGATTCAGTTTAGACTGATCATGTGGGTATCTAGAATATTCTTTATCAAATTGAGAAACTGAAGAAACTTCTTTGAAATTTTCAGGGAAATACTGGAGTTTTGAACAATTTTTTTATGAAATTCTGTGAATACAGAGTGGGATCAGTGGAGAACTAAAACATTCCTCACTGTTATATTATGAATAAAACCCTGTAATTAAGACTCAATTGTACTGTTCACCCTTCAAAATAATATTTTCGTGAAACTTCACTTTTGTTCTCATTTATAAACAAAAAACAATGCTGAGCACGACCTTGAGCATTCGTTAACCCAAATCTTCGCCTTAAAATAAGGCTATCCAGAACACGTGACCATCTGACATACAAAATGGCCGTTGGTAGACACACAAAAGATCATTTACCTGCGTTTTGCATAGGTGCATAGTTGTCTTAATAGTTTTTTTTTCTATTATACGTGTTTAAAGTTTAAATAATGGCTTGTTCCAATTGATTATCTATTGACGTTAGAGAGTGACTGTAAAGAAATTGCCATAAGATACAAGGAAAAGATAAGAGTTTTTCAGGGTATTGATCCTTACACACTCATGAATAACCCTGCTCCTATTGAAGAAACTCAAGAAGTCGACTTTCCACCAGTGACTTATTTCCACATAGTGTCGTATTTGGTCCTGACACACAGCTTTTACACCAATGAACAAATAAAAGCTTGTAAGAGTTTGTCAGCATACAAATATTTTCAAGTAGTAGGCATATTTTCTAGTTTCACACTGAATTATTTATAATTAATCACAATACAATAAAGAACAGAACCTTTAGATTAAATAAGACCACAGAAGACGAGTAAATTGACCGAACTAAACAGATTTCACATACAATAATATCATAACAAAATATTTGTGTGTCTACCAGCGGCCATCTTGAAAATAATTTGACAGCATCTTGGATAGGTCTATAGGATGCAGACGTACCTTTCGTGACGGCAATGTGTCTTACGTCTTTTTCTACTGTTCCACTGACAGTTCTTGTCAGTTCTGTACGTTGTTGTTTATGGTCAATTATTATTTATGAAAAGTCAATATCAATCCTATAATACAATCCTATAATACAAAAATAAACCTAGATATACGGGAAAACATCTGCATTTATGAAAAGAAGCTGGTAATTATTAATTTCATAGCCTAATGATTTTATTTATCAAAATTAAGGTTAGATATATGTGAAAATAGCAAATAAAATGAACGACATACCGAAAACCCGGATATACGTCCCAAACTATGACGCACACCAAAAAGGCTATTGAATAGGTACAAATAATATGACGGAATTTGACCTCAAATTGAAAATAAATCTTAGTGGTACGTGATTATTTCCATAAATTAATCAATAATCAAGATAGTTCATAAATCGAAGCTGTTAACCCGATTAATATATTGCTAAGTGTACCTAGACCTACAGCTTGAATGATCATTATCAATTATTATCATCATTAGTGCTATATTATGTGTACGGTTGCTTTTCATTGTAATTTTATATCAGCGAAGCAGAGAAGCTTTGCAAAATCCATGATTATTAGAATATATTATAGACATATTTAATTAAAATCCAGGTAGCTTACATCATGCTAATTATGAATCTTTAAATTATAACCTAACTTCCCAACCGAAGGTTGATTAAGCGCGTGAAAAGACTAAACTAAACTTTTGTGTACTTGCCAAGTTGAAAATTATGCTTTCACGACTTTTAACCTTTCTTAATATGAATAAAAGCAACAACGTCTTTCATCAAAAGGCTGAATGGATAAAATGTCACGAAACTCTCGAGAAATCCTATCGACCGTGTGATTTTCCGCAATCAAACTTTTTAATAATAGGCATTACAGATTACATGATTCAATATGGTCATCCAGGGCAAACAATTTGGTCAGTTTTGTACCAGAGGTACCTACTCAAATTATTTTTATAGTGGACCTCTTGCTGTTTTTTTCGGTTTTAGGTGTAGATACCCCTTTCTTGGGTATTGATTATATTAATTTTTTGCAAATTCATCAACTTCAAATGTTTTTTTGGCGGCTAGAATAATCCTAGATTTCAAATATAAAAATTTTCAACATATGTAATGATTTTGATGACTTTTTCCATTTTCATTTCATGTGGACTCCCAATTAATGTTCGTTGATTTGGTCCTCTTGCAGATTTCGTGGATCCCATAAATAATCTATAAAATCTCACAACTTTTGCTCAAACCAATTTTAATCAAAGCCATGACTCAGGTGCTCCACTTATTCTGCCGTGTGCTTTGTAGCATCAGAAATTTCAGTTTAAAAAGAATATCCTACAAAGTTTTCCTATACATTTTGCTATATACTCACCCTTTTTCCTGTCTGTTACAGTATTTAGCTAATATTTTTCGCTGTTAAAGTAAGTTCGCGAAAGCTTCAGCTTTATCATGAATTACTAGGCATTTGCGTGAAAAATGTTCAGTTTTATAGGTTTCGTTGGACTTCCCCTTTAGATATATTTTACAACTCTTAGAGCCCCAAGTTAGCTCTTCGAATTATGTTAATGAAGAAATATTGTCTGGTCGGATGGTGGTTCACTTTTAACGAAGTCAAAAAAATTTTGATCCGGGCAATAAATAATATACGCATCTATCGTTAGAAAACTGATATCAATAAGTTTTCTTCCATTTTCTAGAATTTCAATCAGGAAAAAAGTTTTGTATTGTTTGCTTAATTACAGTTTTCTGTAACTATTGTCATATTTAGGTAGAGCATTAGATGCCAAGATAATAAATACAAAGTGCTTACTTCAAGTAGATTCTTCAAACTAGATCGTTCCTTAAGAACAAACATCTACATGTGCCCCGATAGACTTGGAACTGTAATTCATTGTCTGTCGGAGAACATAGCCCGAGAAGTAGATGTTTCATCTTAGTGTACGGTCTAATCTTTTGAAAGTGATTTTGAAATTTGTGGTGCATGTAATAGTATGATACTTTTATGTTGACATCTATTTTTTACTGTTATTTATACAAGGAAAACAAAAAGAATTATATACTTAATGTTATTGTCAAATCTTTATGTCCTACAGCTAGTTGATAATGTATTTCCATTTTTCTTTTTTTCGTAGTCTAGTCCAGAACTCTTCCTTCACTCAGGTCTTCATCAGTCTCTTCATTATTCCATCTTTTTTCATTGTTCCTGCTTTCACTATATCTCTCTCAAGTTCACTATCTCTGCTGTCTCTATGGAAGCTTGGTATGCTGTTGTCAGTTCGTTCTTCGGATGGTAGTGAAATTAGTAATCCTAAGTCCTACTAGATCTTCGCAATGGTCAGCTCTTTTTTTCTCGTTCATCTATTTCTTTCAATATTATATTGAAGCTTATACCGCAAAAGTATTTCGGCTTCTAAAAGGGTGCTTCTTTTTAGTCAACCATTTTACTAAAAAATGTTTGTTTTTTGGTTCACTGCAATCTTAATTTCTGTTTTCCATAGTCATTCACTTATCTTGCTACTACTACTACACATTTTATAAGCTGTAGCTCTTCAATATCCGTAGTTTTCCTTTCTTTTGGCATTAACTTAGCTTTTAAATATGATAGCCATTAATTAATGAGTTTTGTTGAGCTCTGGTGGACATTCTCCTCCTTCGTTTTATACATTTCGAGCTCTAATTTGTTATTTTTAAAATTTTTTGTATTTAATATCAATTTCAAAATAATATTATCTTATCTTTTTATAGTTTCATTAATTTATACACGACAAACAAAAAATATATTCAGTAGTTTTTCAAGTTGTAGTAAATTTCATTATTTGTCACTATAGTACTTCTTTGTGAACGAAAAGCTCACTATTCAAACTTAAATCGATTTTATGGATGTGTATGGAATGTTGATATCGTTGGAAGTGGAATATAATCAGAATATTACGCAGCTTAGCACGTCTTGTGCTCTGGAGTGAAAGAGCTTAACTCAATACGCCTCGGCTAGACAATAAGTGGGTTCATTTGTAGAGGTGAAGCTGTTCGCATTTCAAATCATTTTAACAGAGAGATTGATAAGAGTTTCAACTATAATTTTTGTATTACGTTGTGAACATACTGGACAATAATTTGGTTTTCAGTGACATGTAATTGACATGTAATCATTGTTCTGGTTTGATGATGTTCCCATCTATAAGTATTTTTTTATCTATGGTTCAATGGTGTTTTTATGAAAAAGTACGTACTTTCTAATGAGCTAGCAACCAATAAAACACCAAAATGTATACACATTTTAAGCTATGGTCCTACATTCTTACAAATTGGAGTAGGTGGAGTTCCTTCTCCTTATATAGTCAAAATCGTTTCATACTGATGTCAAAAACTTATAGGCACGTTCTTTCATTCACCGGTAGATCCACCAATCGACCAACTACGTCTTTATATTCATTGGTGGATTGTAGATTGAAGAAATGACGCGTTCATTTATTACTGTTGCATCAACCAAAATTGCAAACCACTTCACCGTTGTATCGAGGTGGTGGATGAATTTGGTGGTTCACAAAATGACTGCTTAACCTCAAAAATCTAACAATAAGCGATAAAAGAAATGGACGAATTAATAGAGATTAAATTAAAATGTGCAAAGTATTGACGGCGCTATTAACAGCTGAAACCAAAATGTTGATTGACGTTGAGCGCCAATGAAACAGTAAAAAGTCCAATGATGTTAAAAAAAAGGATGTTAAATTCCGCAGTTCTTGCCTAACCAACCAATTAAATTTGGAGGTAAACTAAGCCAGTTCGCAGGGCTTTGTTAACTTATTGATCTTAAGAAAAACAAATTAATATTGGCAAAACTAGAAAAACAGAAAAAGCTATTTTAGGGCGCCACTAATTTTCTTTCCTGAAAGAAAATTAGGAAGAAAATCAAATCTAAAAGTCAGCTTACTTTTAATCTGTTTAAAAAAAAGAACCAAAGTTTCTGTATAATAAATAAAACTAACAGAGCTGTAAGAGGGGGCCCAAATTATTGGCCAGCTCGGTCTCCCCGATTTAACAGAAGTATATTTATTTTTTTCGGGTCTTGTAAGGAATAAGTTTATAAAATCCCCGGCTATTAGAGATGACATGGTAGATAGGATACGGAGATATTGCATCATATTACAAAACTCTGTTTGGCAAAATAAATTTTTTTTCTTTAACGTGCAACAAGCTAGAGAGCGTTGATTTACCTACGATTTTCACATAAACGTGTCCATATATATTGAAGGACTCTCTATAACGTGACAAGACCTCATATCAAAAGCTTCAAAAAAATGTAACCAATCCGAATCCGCTATAATATACAGGGGTTCCCATTTGAAAAATCATATGTTTGGTTTGTAACGAAGTTATGCAGCACTCTGTATAGTTCGATATAATTTCAAAATATGGACCTTCAGCACATCTACTATTTTTGTTGATAACATTTTTTGATATCTCTTGAAATAACCCATATACCGAAGTTAGTCGTAAGATTGGTAATATTGGACTATTCCACCAAAAACCAAAATTCTGAAGAAATTCAATGATAAATCTAAAAGTTGAAAGGCTGAACGCAAAGTTCACGTTTCACAGCATCAGTGGAACCATCAGATGAACTGCTACTCCGAGATCTAGAGGCTAAAATAGCAACAACACTTTTCAAAGTATCTTCATTCATTTCGTTTTTTTCTGCTAATTGCAACAATCAACTTAGAAATAGATTGTCAGTGGTCAGATGATTTAAATAACAACAACTGCGTTTTTTTATGTGCAACTGATGACTTTAACATGTCGTTGCAGCGGAGACTGACGTCATTCAACCAATGGTGAATGAAAGATGAAAAAAAAACGTGCCTTATATTAGAACTGTCAGTAAACCTTAACTCGAAAATGCATCTAAAAATCCCCTGAACCTGAGATAACAAATGTTACAATTTGCCAAACTTTCCAAAAACCAAAATTTGAAACTCATTTGATGGATGTTCCGATCTTGAGTGGGTCACACTGTATCTTAAAATAGAAAAAGTAGAAATGGGAAACTTTGTCATTTTATTGAATAAATTGCTAAGAGCTTGAAAGTCGTATTTTAAAACAAAGAAATGTTATTTGTCAGAAAACTCTATTTGATCCGTTAACGATATTTCTACGTAGCAGAAGCAGCAATAAACGGGTGAAGTTTACTTAAATGAGATTAGGGCATTGTAAACCAATTTACTTTTTCATTACATTCTCGTTTCGATTTATTTCAGCAGGAGACTAGATGCTCTATGCTACTAGTCCCAGTTTATCCTTGAGACCCAAAGTGGATAAAAGATGTGATTGATTTATTTTAAATCGAAAAAAAAATCGTCTCAGGGATTTTCATACCTTTCTTGCGGTTTATACGGTTATACGATCAATTAAGTCGTCTAGAAAAGGCGTACCTCGATCAAAAATAGTTTGTAAAACTTGTCTCATGAAACTGCAAGCAGTGTAAAGCAGATTAATACCCTTTCGCACTTTTTTTTGATATATTGAATATTACCCAAGTAATTTTGTATTTGATGATATCCCCAAATATTGGAAGGGACTGAATTCTTTATTTTGGAAGATCTGCGGTGGAAATATTGAATAAAAATGACCTTATTACTATGATGGAAAGGTATATTCATAAATTGTGTTCTTCGGTGGTGAAACATGATAATTTTGCTGAATTTATTAACCGGTTCAAAGAAAATAACGATGAAAATTTGATGTGTATTAGTTATTTTATTTATAAAAAATTGCAGATATGCTAATATTTAGTTCAACAATACCTGGTTAATGCTCCAAATCACAATTTAATTGAATTTTCTATATGCACGTGTGCGTTTATGCTGTTTTAATATACAATATGTCTCAGTAACTTTTTTATTATTAATTTTAGGAAAAAAATGTATTCTTCATAAAAAGTTCTGCATGTTCTAAAATCTGAAATACCATCAACAGATATCAATTTTTTTCAGTCGTGTACGAGATATGTCAGAAAATATGAATTTTACTCGAGAGTAAAGTACCTTTATTTTTCAGAATTTTGACAATTGTTATTATAAAAAGTTGATTATAATTGAAAGCTATTGTCAGATATCTAATATTATCCATCTGCCATGAAAAAATAATTTCTGTTATTTCTACTCACTCCTCTGTATTAGCAATGATAATTCTGTATATTAGCAATTTGCGTACATTACGATTTTTAATCTAGGATGCACTGACGGCAAACGTCAAATCGCTAGTTAGTTTTTATAAAATACAAGAAATGGCGGCTCTGTTAAGTAGTGAAGAAAAAATAGAAATCGTTTTGATTGTGGGAGAAAATTATAAAACCCATAGAGAAGCCGCAATTATTTTTAATCATAGGCATCCCAATAAAAATATGTAATTGCATATTTGAACATAGTTTTTGGTACTGATAAACTTTTTTCAATAACATTTTTCGATATTGTCAAATTTAAAGGTACTTTACTCTTGAGTAAAATTCATATTTTTTGACATACCTCGTACACCACTGAAAAAAATTGATATCTGTTGATTGTATTTTAGATTTTAGAACATGCAGAACTTTTTATGAAGAATACATTTTTTTTCTAAAATTAATAATAAAAAAGTTTTCTCGCAACCGGACGGAAAACAAGCATTTTGCAGCCGCAACAGAGGCCGCAAAATGATATTTTGCGGCCGTTACCCAGAGTGACGGCCGACAAAAATTTTTACGGCCGTTCCCATAGTGACTGCCGGCAAACTGAATTTTTACGGCCGTTCCCATAGTGACTGCCGGCAAACTGAACGCCACTACAGCATTTGACATTTCTGAAATATGACAATAACAATGTATTTCGAACCAAAAACTAACTGTCTTTTCT
Source organism: Galerucella pusilla (assembly GCA_910591695.1). Taxonomy (NCBI): domain Eukaryota; kingdom Metazoa; phylum Arthropoda; class Insecta; order Coleoptera; family Chrysomelidae; genus Galerucella; species Galerucella pusilla. Next base: position 110,228 of record CAJUYI010001806.1, read on the forward strand.
AAAGAGACATAATGTTTATTGAAATTATGTAATTTTCACGGTTGCACGAAAAATATTGTGTATACTATGGCCGCGAAATGTTTTCGCGACCTCGAGATTATCTTGCCTCGACCGGAGCGGCCTCGGCGATAATCTCTCTCTCGGAACGCGAAAAAGCATTTTGCGGCCTTAGTATACAAATAACTATTCCCATATGGTTCCAACTTACTGAGACATATTGTATATCCAAAAAAAAATAAGCCAATAACTGTTTATATAGTCATAGAGAACGCCCACGTGAAATTAAACATTTTTCTCTTTTCCAGCAATTCTCAAGTCTCTCTGCAAAGAATTTCTCTCTTATAACGTCTCTGCTATTCTATATCTGATGAACTACGAGCAATACGGACGCAGTACCGCTTCGGCGCAATACTTCTTACAATTAGCAGGCTATCTTGGAATTCCGGTGATCGCATGGAATGCTGATAACTCTGGATTAGAGCGAAGAGCATCTCAACAATCTTCTCTAATGTTACAGTTGGCACCATCGTTGGAACATCAGACTGCTGCCATGTTGAGCATCCTGGAGAGGTGAGTGCTTGCTTCACAAAATTACTTTTTGATCAAGATCGATTGAAATTTTAGAATCTTGGAGGTGGTAACACCCTCACTGCAAGACTGAATCGATTAAGAGTCTCGGGCAGCATGCAAAGTCTTTCAAGCAAAAAGCACATTCTGTTCTCCAATCTGACTTCAATTAAATTTTGGGAGAACGTAACTTAATTATAACTAAAATTATATTTCATGATACTCCACGTAGTCTAAATAACTATTTTGAGAAAAAAATCCAGTCCATGGTGATTTATAGTGAAGTTCAAGTACCTAAACTGTTCCATTTGATATTGTATTATATCATATTATACTCCAATATATTATTTTTTTCAGGTACAAATGGCACCAATTCTCAGTCGTTACCAGTCTAATAGCTGGACACGACGATTTTATCCAGGCCGTAAGGGAAAGAGTATCTGCTATGCAAGTAAGTTCGTAAAGTCGTGGTAGTAGGAAAAGCAGATGGTACTTATTTATTTGTTTTATTGGTGAACCATTTTACCTATTTTGTCCACGACCACCTAATAATAAGTCAATATTTTACCTCCTAACTAAAGGTATATGGTACCCATATATCAACTGTCGTGAATTATGGTTCATAATACACTGTAGTGTATTATGGTTCATAATTCACGACTAGAGATGGGGGAACAATATGGGATAAACTATTAAATCTGTGTATTTTGTTCAGGAAATTTTTTTCTGACATATATCGTATCTATAAAATATTGTAATTTTTAGTATTGATACTTTTCATAACAATATTTTCTAATATTTAGTATTTCAAAACAATATATTTATAACGGTACGTTGTATTGATACTTTCTACAGTATCGCCCATCTCTATATATGTCAAATTATTTGAAGTAGCTGCCACAATATTTTGAGGTTAGTAATATGCCAAATCGCTACTGACTTTTATTTATTAATAAATAAATTAAGTGTCGTGGACAAAGTATAGTATTCTACTCGCAATTTATGGCCATAATTCACTTGGCTATCATAAATTGCTCGTTTAATAATATACTATAAAGCACCCCTCAGCGTGTTTAAATCGAACTTTAAGAAACGCGCGTGTTTTAAAGTTACCGTGGAAACTTCAACAACTCGAGAAACGAAGTCTAAATCTATGGAGTAGTTTGTAACGTCAAAACTTTTATTCGAACAATATTTAACAATGTCAAATTTATAAAATAAAATGGAAAGTGCCGTTGGTATAGTTTGAAATATTGATATTTCGATTTTTGAAATTTTTGGAAAATGGTATTTAAATTAATACTATTGACATTCACAGAACTCAATAAGGTTGAACTTCCATCAAAATACAAATTAGTTTATATTTTTCTCATTTCCATGACAACGCAAGGTATACATCATATACATCACGAATTCAACCATTTGACATTTAGTTCTTATTTCCATCTATGATTTCCATTTCTTGTTGTTGTAGTAGTTATAGACCAGTATTTATAATTTCAAAGTGCACCAATAAAAAAAATAGCGTAAAGTATTCGTGGATAACTGGCCTTTAAAACACTTGCTCTATTTCGAGCACTGCGGCCTCGCCGTTGTGCTGTGAGTTTAGCCTAAAAGGATATTTTGGTCTCTGTCACCTTCCAATATTCCTTGCCAGACACGTGTTGATAGCGCAGACTTAACACCTAGATTTAGCAGCATTGGCTTTAGCTCCTATTCCTGATTCAAATCTTCTTATATTCGATCTTATTCCAGAAGATGCTAGGCTAGGTTTGTGGTGGATTGGTCTATTATAGCATATACCTATTCAAACTCTAGCAATCAATTTCATCTTCTTAACAAAGCCGACGTTTGAACGTTGATCATGCATGCAATATTATTTATATGGAACTTGATTATGTTTATACATTTTATTAAAAGCTTGTTTGTTAAGGTCTAAGCTTTGTTCACAGGCGTAATGACTCTCTCGTTTTTTGTCTCTAGACATAAAGACGTAACAGAATTGTATTCTTTATTTTGAATATTTTTCACGCATTTTCTCAAATAAAAACTTTTTGTCCACTTGACCACTTGAGTGTTAAAAACATTTTGTATTAAAAAATGTATTTTCTTGCAACCTTTTTATGTTTCTTTGTAGTCGTGGCTTTTGGTTAGTATAAACCGTGAAACAAAAAGACTAAGCGACTTATTTTGTGAGAAAAGTAATGAGAAACGGCCTCAAAGGTGCGGTTAAAAATTAATGTATTGGGTGAATGAGATTTCATTCTCACTCCCCATTCTGGTTTAACAAGTAAAAAACTTGGAAAAGTTACTTTCTCGTTAGGTGTTTTCATAAAGTTTAGACAATTTCTCATTGCTACCTCAAATCATAAAGTTTCCTTTGAAGTACGTGATTTATTCATACAAATACGGATATATATATAATTTATATCAAGGTTCCAGCAAAACAAAAATGAAAACATAAAATTGGAACGAGCGAAAATGCAATTACTCAAAGAGTCAATTTATTTTTGATTTAAAATTTTTCCCATTCGATAAATATTAAGAGATTGACATTAAATGGAGAAATAAATGTATCAACCTTACTTCACTTTTTTGAAGTATTAGACTCCGTTTCACATAAGAAGAACCCAATAGAAGTATAGAAGTTGCAGTCGTATGCGCCTAAAGGCATTTGCACACCGGCGGACTGAACGTCCTGGACGGAGGTCCGGCACGCACCCCTTTCACACCGCCCAGCAACGTACTAAATGTCCACTTGTTCGCTCATGAGGATGGGTCAATGCAAAGATGTCTTTTCCGCCAGTTACTTGGTGTGAGACCGAGTTTTCTGTTCCGTGGATGAACGAGTCGAGTAGCGATAGTGATGATGACTTATTATTATTATATTCGTTAACAGAAAGAAGTAAATAGATACATCCCATAAATAAAAAACGGAAGAGGTTTGGAGAATACCATCACTTGATGCATGATCTGGAGCAGGATGAAGATAGGAGTAGAACTTATTTTAGATTAACTCCCGATCAGTTTGAAGAAGTATTGTCAATGGTCGATGTTGAAAAACCCACACTAACTATAGAGAGTCGATTACTAGCAAGTTCTGTCCATTACGCATGCGCTAGGCCGAGGAAGGGCTGGACGTTTGTAGAAAATCACTCGCCGAGCAATCTTCCGAAAACCGTCGCGGATGTCAAGGACGTTCGGAACGTTCTAGACGCGCGGTGTGAACCGTCTTATTTGATAGCATGGGCAACGATTTAATTTGACAAATTCGCCGGTGTGCAAAGGCCTTGAGGCTTTGATAGATAGATGATACATAGATAGATAGTTTATTTCCTTTTAAAATCTTTACAATTTTATGGAAAGGGTGAGAACAATATATGAACCTGTTTACAATGATAAAATAAATTAGTTATTCATTTATAATAAAGGCTCTGAGTTTTAGAACATTCCAAACATAGCTAGCAATTGCTATAGCTGAATTTATTGTAATATTATTCAGTGAATCAGCTGCAGCATTCATATCGGCTAGGTAATTTAAGGTGGATTGTTTCATACTACAATATATTGGACAATCAAAAAGTATGTGCTCAATCGTTTCTAACTCATTCTGGTTACAAATTGTACAGATTTCATTAGGGTTTATATGATAGGTACAGCCTTTGTATGTAAACTTTAAGGAGGATATGTATTACATAACCGAAGTTGCGCGATAGTTCTTGTAATTTGGATGGGCATTTTTAGGCACAGATATTTTTGTCGTGACGCAGATACTGTTAAATGTTTATATAGGGAAGGAAGGATCACTGTTGGCAGAGAGAAACATCTAATTCTAGAAGTTTATTTTCAAATTTAAGTTAGAGGGATTTTCTACTAATCAGTAAAAAGCGAAGGGAGAGATTATTCCAAGTAAGATTGGTATCAATGAAAGTAAAAAGAGCTTTTACCTGAGCTGCCCAGTTGTACTTGCTATCACATTCAATTAGATGCAATTGACCGAAGAAGCATAATTTGGGGTAACGGAAGTCATTCATCATAAGAATTTTCGTTAACCAGTTTAACGTCCATTTAAATATGTTATATAAGATTTTGATTCTACCGCACTCTACTCTAACTAAATAGCTGGGTGTTGACACTGGTAACATAAGGATACGTTTTAAAAATTGAACTTGGACTTGCTCAAGAATTGGACATTGTGCTTGTAACTAGTGCGTCAAAAAGTTGTAACCTTGTTTGCATGCAGTCAATTTTAAGTTTAGATAAAACAGGTTTATGAGCTCCCGTTGCTTGTTTTGCTATCGTGCTACTCTTATCTGCCATTTCACGGAATAAAGATGAGGAGGTAAAAGTAACCCCAAGGTAGTTGTAGGTGTTAGTTAACTCAATGTGGTGGTGTTTGAATGTAAATTTGATAATGTTTTTTATCTACAACTGTCATGTAACGTGTACGATTTGACACTATTTTCAATGTCATATTGCCGTATATTACCGCACTATTCCTTTTTTGGATTACATTACCGCACTAGTGCGGTAATGAGAATCTAGAAACATATTAATACCAGAATTAAATATTTAAAATAACACAGGAAGCTGCATTTTCAATTTCCGAAAAAAGATTGTCTTAGCTTGAACTCATTTTTATCGATTTTTGTTCATTCAACTTTGGAAATTTGATGACATAACTAATTTATTTTATTTCCTTAGCCTTGTTTATCTTTGTTGTTATGGTCACAAAATATGATACACAGTACCTTATTTTTGCAGTCAATATTATTAAAAATATGTTGGATTGAAATTTTTTTTTCATTTTATAATATAGGTACTGTTAATAATACTAATAAACAGTTGTAGATAAAATTTTGTACGTAACACGTATGATAGGAATTATTAACGCACTTATGTCATTACACGACTCGGCCTACGGCCTCGTCTTGCAAACTTCACATGCGTGCGTTAATAATGTCCATATCCCACTAATTACGTGAATAACTATTACATTATAATGACCTCTAGAAAAACACATTATTTTGGTTTCGGCATTGTTGACGGTAAGTTGGTTTTGTGTGCAATATTCCTCTAAGATTTTCAATTTTCGTGATATATATCGATCTCAGAGTGACCTAAAATCACTAGATCGTCGGCATATAAGAGCATAAGAATTTCATTAACATTATCAACATTGATACCTTTGGCTCCACGTTTTTTGAAAAAGTCTTCGATGACCGCTAGAAATAAAGCAAATAGCAAAGGGCTGAGTACTTCACCCTGTAACACACTCTCGCAAATGTTGAAGGATTTAGAGTACTGCTCCTTAGACTTAACCCGAAAAGTAGCGTTAGAATAAAAAGACTTAAGTAGAAGTACAATTTTAGAACTGATACCTGAAGCAAAAAGTTTGGACCAGAGCAACGAATGATTAATACAATCAAAGGCCCGTTTAAAACCAACAAATAATACAGATATCTTGGACTTTTTAAATCGTAGATTAAATTGAATGAGAGATGTGAGAGTATAGACATTATCGTAGCAACCACGTTCTTTACGAAAACCAGATTGGGATTCAGGAAGTATCTTAAAATTTTCTACCCAGCTCACTAAACGGTTCGAAATAATTCGCATAAATATTTTAGTAATGCAGTTCACTAATGCAATGCCCCTATAATTGAGAGGATCACTAGAAGGACCTTTTTTGTGAAGCATTTTCAGAGTGATTACTGACCACCCATTAGGAAAAGTAGAAGTGTTAAAGATAGAGTTGAAAAATGAGCTAAGATTTAAAATTCAATTATTTGGTAAGTATTTGAGAAACTTATAAGTTATTTTATCAGGTTCTGCAGCTTTATTACTTTTGCAAGAGTCTAAAGCTGAATAAATTTCATCGGTGGTTATATGGTTATCAAAATATGGACTCCTCGCATCAAAAAATAAAGTTGGGTCAATTGACTTTGACCGATATTGATATTTGCAGCTTCTTCGCGCATACGACTGCAACTTCTAGACTTCTAGTGGGTTTACTACAGTTTCATGTTAAATTGTCGAATTTAGTTAAGCGTGTCACCAATAGATATCGAAAAATAAATCATATTCTAAGGTTTTACAAAGTTTCGAGTTTTGGTTTGTGGTTGGAGGTGAAGATGTCGCTATTGTCACAACTTAAACATTTTCGTTACTGGAAGACATGTATTTATTGTGATTTTAGTGTCTTATTCAGTCCGGGATTTGGCCCTTAGAGAAAATACAGCGAAGCCGGTCTGCAAGTTATAATATCCCCTCTAATTGCAAACCAGAAGGTTTGGTTGAATCTCGTAGATCGTAGTCCGTTTTTCCAAAAAGATAGTGGCGATATTTGTCTCAAAAGCAGGTCAGCAAGATCAAAAAACCATTTCTATCTATTGGTACGTATTGCTCTGTTTATCGGAAGTAATGTTCCAAAACGCCACTGTAAATTATGTTTTCAATATTCATGATGTAAACTTCTAAAAACTACAAGCTGCATCCAAAACAGCCTTAAATCATGCACCAACCCCACTAGCACACAACAATATGGGTAGAGTTTCTCGAGGACAAATTTATAAATTCATTCTTCGCCAGACGGTTAAGACTTATAAAACTTCCTTCCATTTACAAGTCAATTTGAATGAGCTTAAAGTACTTTCAGTGCCGGCATCTAAGGATTATGTTAAAATTAATATTCTTCAAGAGCTATTCTCACAGTAATTAATTTAATTAACCTTGCCAAACATCCATTACTGCCTTTAAATTAAATTGATGTTTGCATTTTAAAACATGTCGACAACATATTTAAGCGATTTCGCAATAAAAATTTCAAGAATAAAAACTGTTTGAGCGAGCCCAAATTATTGGGTCGAGGTGAATAGAATGTGATGACAGAAAATAGTTATCCTAAAGGGGAGATAATAAAGTGGGTGATTGTAAAAAGGGACTATAGATCGTCCACGATATTAAGCTGTGTTCGCTGTTATTCAATAACTGGGTGATTAATAATTATTGGAGGATTGTTTGGACTAAGTTATGGCGATAGGACCAAATATGCATTGTAAAAAATTGCTGTGAAAAAGATACTTACAATAGCGTTCAATTTGAATTGTTTTTTCCTTTTGTTCCAATAAGTTTATTGTAAGCTTGTGAATAATTCCTGATGATGAACCTCAACTGGTAACTTTTTTGACGAAACCTTCCAGTGATTTTCAATAGAATGTATGACGTGAACATCAATATTGCGTTATATTGGCTACTACTTCAGAGTGTCAGGAGAGGATACAAAACATCATTTTATTCATGGAGTGTGTGCCTTGTACTGTCAGATATGCTATAAGTTGAAATAATACCCTTCTTGATGTGCCTCATCGATTGTTAATATCTTTCAAACACATTACGTAGGAAGAAATTGAAAAAAATGCAGGTCTGTGATTAATCCTAATTAAAATATCACAATAATGAACCGTTTAAACGTATTACGAATGTTAACCCTAATCTTTGACTTACAAAAATTTGATTGGTTGATGTTTAGATTACGCTCAAGCTCAACCTATCAATCGAGAGTTTAAAATACTATGGAGGCGTTACATTCGTAGCGCAATAAGTCTTACGTCTTTTTCTACTGTCACACTGACAGTTCTTGACAGGTCTGTACTTTGTTGTTTACGGTCAATTAATATTTATGGAAAGTGAATATTAATCTTATTGTTTTATTTATATAAATAATACAAAAATATTCATGAATACACGGAAAAACATCAGTATTTTGAAAGTTCTCAAGTATTTTCAGTTAGAAAAAGAAGCTGGTGATTATTAATTGCATAGCTTTTTCGAATTTGGCTAAATACAATCCTGATGATCTTATTTATCAAATTTAAGGGTAGCTATATGTCAAAATAGCAAATAAAATAAACGACATGCCGAAAACCCGGATATACGTCACAATCGATGACGCACACCAAGAAGGGTATTATTTTAACTATATTCAATACTGTGTATGTCGTACATTTTATGGTATAGTTGAAATAATTCCCTTCTTGGTGTGCGTCATCGATTGTTAATGTCTTTCTAACACATTACGTAGAAAGAAATGGAAAAAAGGCAGGTCTGTGATTAATCCTAATCAAAATATCACAATAATGAACCGTTTAAACGTATTACAAATGTTAACCCTAATCTTTGACTTACAAAAATTTGATTGGTTGATGTTTAGATTACGCTCAAGCTCAACCTATCAATCAAGAGTTTAAAATATTATGAAGGCGTTACTTTCGTAGCGGCAATAAGTCTTACGTCTTTTTCTACTGTCACACTGACAGTTCTTGTCAGGTGTGTACTCTGTTGTTTACGGTCATTTATTATTTATGAAAAGTGAATATTAATCTTATTGATTTATTTATTTAAATAATACAAAAAATATGCATGAATACACGGAAAAACATCAGTATTTTGAAAGTTCTCAAGTATTTTGAGTTAGAAAAAGAAGCTGGTAATTATTAATTGCATAGCCTTTTCGAATTTGGCTAAATACAATCCTGATGATGTTATTTATCAAATTTAAGGTTAGCTATATGTCAAAATAGCAAATAAAATAAACGACATGCCGAAAACCCGGATATACGTCACAATCGATGACGCACACCAAAAAGGGTATTATTTTAACTATAATTTTTTTGGGATAGAAATTAAGCTCCCAAAAAAATAAGGGGACATTCTTTCATAAAATACTTTCATTCAAATCAATAAAAAACATTACTGAAAAGGCCCATTACCAGCTTCTTTTTCTAACTGAAAATAAAAAAGCTTGTTTTTGTTTTTCCGTGTATCTAGGCATATTTTTGTATTATTTGAATAAATATAACAATAATATTATTATTCGCTTTTCATGAATAATAATTGACCCTAAACAACAAGAAGGGTATTATATGAGCTCTAATTCAACATTGTATTGCTCGATTCCACGTCAATACAATTAGAGTTCAATTCATTCAATTTGTAAACCTTTGTATTCGAAAAAAAAAACACAATTAATGTCAATTTACAGTACACTAATCCACTTAACCCTATAATTACCAGCGCTGTGAGGGTGAGAGGGACAGCGATGGGGTCAAACACACTGATGACAACTCTGAGACTAAGATTATATATAATCTTTATAACTTTTCCATAATTGTGAACATAATAGTATATTATGATACAAGTTTATAAGCAAGCCTTTTGAGCACGCACGACGAGTTTGGAAGCACGAGGCAAATCCGAGTGCCTTTCAACGGAGTAGTGCTTAAAAGGCGCTTATACACGTGTATCATACGCTATTTTTTATTATACCTGCACCGCAGTTTGAAATACTCAGATTAAGATTTTATAAAAACGAAATTGAAATTCCTTTTTCATAATAATTATTCATGGAATTATCCTTTTTTTGAAGTTTCCTTGGCAACATCATTAACCCGAGAAACGCAAAGTCTAAATGTCATGACTTTAATTATTGATCTGACATTAGTACTTTGTTATGTCAAATAGAACAATAATTTGCATGTGAAATGTGTGTCAATGGATGTTAATACAATGATCGAAAACGAGGATAGGTCATCTGTGATTAGATTGTTAGCCGAACAAGCTGAAGGGAGGTTAATCCCCGAGAAATCCAAGGAAGCGTATCTAAAGGAATACGAAAAATTTACGAAATGGATGGTCACAACCATCCAGACGGTGATCGATGAAACGTTAATACTTGCGTATATGAACAAAATGGTAGGTAGCAATTTATTATTGAAAATAGCCATCATTTAACGGAGTTTCATTATAGTCAAGTCTTTACAAGTCGTCATCATTGTGGCGCATTCACTCCAAACTGCAAACGATGCTGCGAATCAAACATTGCTTCTTTTCATACTACATGCTTTTATGAAAAGCACAAACAAAGGACATGAGCCTAAAAAGTCTTGGGTGTTTACAGAAAAGGAACTAGGCAAATTTTTCGTAACAGCACCTGACGATACCTTTTTATTTTTGAAGGTTTGTACTGGATTGACAGTTTTCACAAAATGTTGACAGTATAATATTTTTTATTGTTACCAAGGTGACTTTATAGAGCACATGTGCTTTAATCGGCCTTTTAAGCACGCTTTTGCGTGTTTTCATCAGCGATTATGATCCAGGTATAATAAAAAATAATGATAATAAACATTAAATTACAACCATGCTAAAAGGCTGTAAAACTCGTTCGGATATTTAATAAATAAATGTATTTATTGTTCTAAATTATTACTTCCACAACATAATTGGACATTATTAACAAATAAAGTATTGCCGAAAAATGTATTTCAGTAGCCCTACTACTAGACAATCATAGACTTTTCTGGATTACTACAGCCTGTTCAAATTGAATGAAAGCATAAATCAAAGTAAAACTGCATTAAGAGTTTTAACAGGGATACAGGGAACATTGTCGCCTGAATGGGCACCTAAAAACGTTCAAAATAATGGAAGAAGAATAATGTAGATTCTATGGAATGGAAGAAGAAACCTCCATCCACATACTTGTGAATTCCAATCCTAGGACACGACATTTACCTAAGTTAAAGCCTGTAGGTATCCTAAGATTCTTTCGGGAAATAGGACTAAAGGAGGAGGTCTGAGGAGCTGAGAAGAAGCAAGGGTGCACAATAGATCTTTTGGGTCTCAGTGAATGTCACCCCAATCCTAGGCCGCAAAATGTATGCTACTAGATTTTTCAACATCCGCTGAGATAATAAAATCCAAACACTGTTTGGCATACTTGAGTAAATTGTTAATTTTTTTTTGCCTTTCTTATCAATTTTTAACCCTTGCTCATCACTTGCTCTAGTTTCGTGAATATTCGTCAATGTCCACTGTAGCGTCGATTATCCAGTTTGAGTCTCGGAAGCAAAACTGAATGAAATAAGAAATGTTTATTTATTTCCAGAACAAATTTGAAATCAACGTTATATTGGATGACTTAACTTTTATGTGTAAACTTCGCATATTACTAATAAATATTCATATGAAAATTATATTTTTATTGTATCATATATTCAAAAACCTATATCATGGTACAGTTTTTTTTCTTCGTAACCTAAACATAATCGTCAACATCTATTTGAGATGTGCATTTTCGTTTTTATATTCTCTTTGTTTTCCTTCGCGGTTTGTTGGAATACATCTTTCGAAACGAAGCCATGTTTTTGTTTGTTTTCATCTATCTTTATAAATGAAAATAAATCACCGAAATGTTTGTAAGCGCATTACTTTTGATCAACTGCACCAAATGAGATACATTTTTCTTTTATGTGTTCTTTATTGTCAGGAGAAGGTTTGTATAGAAGAAAATTTGAAGAAAGAAAGATTTTTTGAAAATCTCAATACATGAAAAGTGACGTTCAATGTTTTAGCCAGCAGTGATTAGCCTCAGTCGCAGAAATAGACCGACGTCACAGATTATAAAGAGAACAGATACGAATCCCGGTAAAACATCAAACGATTTTTAGCTCCGTCGTCAATGACCTTAGACCTTTAACTCGGTATGGCTGCGTTGTTGCCAGTTTAAAATATTTTCTGAATTTCTTACCAAATTGCACTGTTGACTCGGGGACAATAACAATTTCTAGTGCCGGATCTAGTTTTTTTTTTGGAAGTTTCCACTAAATCTTCAAAACTGCGCCATGAATTAAAACAATAATCATAATCGAATATATTTATGTATTTACTTAATACCTATATGTACATTACTATGATTTGTTATAAATATAAGAATAATAGTCTATACTACTATATTTTCATAGTTAATATTACCACAACGCACAATCGATTAGTAAAATAACACATTTAATATCACCGATTGAACACCTCCAAACAATGAAGCAAACAAAAATGGCGTTATGAGTTTTGAACACAGATTACAAGTAATCACAAGTGATTTTGAGCATGTTTTGACGTTTTGATTAGGTTAGGTTAGCCGTCACCGTCATTGTGCATGGTTGCCAAGGATATGGTTAAACAAAATATGAAAAACTTAAGTCAAATTTTTTATAATTTAATAGAATAGCAAATTAGATAATAGAGAGTTTTCGAAGCCGCTTAAAAAACACTCCGATTAACGCTATTTGACAACTTTGACATACGGTATGTCACTTAGCGTATACCGCTCCCGTAAACCACCGGTATCTTACGGACGGTAGACATAGCGGTTGCATTAACGAAAAGGCCACGGAAAGACCAAAAATCTAACCTCAATTCAATGAGTGATGTTTGTCTTGAACAATCGGAAAATAAATAGGATTCGGTTCTCTGAGGAAGACAATCAGATTTTGCTAACAGAAATTTTGGCCTCATGCAGATCCCTCAAAATGGGTCATAATTCACTTAAATTTCTGCAAATTTACTGGGAAACATTTTTTTTAATTTTGAAACGCCTTTTGCGAGCAGCAACAAATCAAATGATATTGTAACAAAAACTTGTGTTACCGCTACCGTTGGGACGCAGGAGGTTCGAAAACTATATATTTATCTGTCAAAATAGTCGTGCGGTTAGAATTATGTCAACCGCTACCGGCTCAGTATGTGTACGTTTTCGAAAACTTTCTAATAACTTTATTCACAGTTTTTTGCAAATAAATTATAATTTGACAACTACTCACACATTTTTCCATCTATTATTCAAATATCGTGAATTCAATTCTGAAGTAAGTAGGTACTTCAACTTCCATAAATATGATTGAACTAGATCAACAATTTCTGTAGTACCAATTGTAAATATTTTACTTTATAACAACATTTTTTTCAAATGAATGAGTATTCCATGTTAGCCAGCTGGTGAAATATTCCAATATTATTTGCGGAGCGAAATCTTCTGGGCTTAGACTGAATTTGTCCAAATATATAGTGTTGCAAATGGCATCCTAATCAAAGTAAAGAATCCTGGGATATAAGAGAGCAAGTAACCATAATAAAGCCTTGATTAAGGATCCTACATAATTGGTGGCTCCATTGAAACTTTTCAATAAAATAACTTCAAAACTCTAGTATCCTGAACAGGATTAATTTATTAAGTTGCATTCCTCATACTGAGTAACATAATAATTGTTGATCGAACTAGAAGCATGAAAAAATAATTTTCAACCCTAATGCAAAGTATGTGAGGTGCTCGGTATCAATTGGTATAGATTTTCCAAAAGCTGCTACGTATTTTTTGTGTATGAATACATTAAAATAAATCTAGGAAAACTATTAGCACGGATACGATCAACAGCACCAGTGGGCGTTTCTTAACCAAGCTAAGACAATATCCAATAAATTTAATTAATTTTCACAAGCTTACTACAAGTTAGTTAACGGCAAACAATTTCCAGATATTATTTGTGGTAGACGAGAAAAATATACAAAGATAACCGTAAATCCTGAAAGTAAAAAAGTACTTCCAGACTCATTTCAGTAAAATACCTCTCAATTAAATTTTGGTAAAATTGCCAACAAAGATACAAAGAAACGTATCACCTGTCAGACGCAAAGTGTCTACTGATGTGGTGTAAGATGAAACGATTAGAGAACAAGTGTAAGCTTCATCAGTCATATGGGGGCGTCCATTAATTACGTGAGGTGTTCTAGGGGGGGGAGGGGGTCATGCTAAATCTTTCCAAATCTCACTTACGGGAGAGGGGGGGTCTTGGCATATATCACGTAATTATTTTTCTCGCAAAAAACGGTGTAATGTTGCGTTTTACAAAAAATTACGTTAGCATTCACAAATACTAGTCTTTGCTAGTCTTCAATAAAAGTAGGTAATGGGTATATAAAAAAAAGTATTGGCTTCTACTTCCTCTTATTTAAGTATTTTCTTTGTATAAATTGAATAAAAGGTCAGTGACTACTTCATGTAAAAGGGATTACTTATGGCCATAAGCAAACTCTTCTGGTTTGAAGTAGTTACTTAAAATATAAGGATTTTTCCAGTAATGGCTTATTTTTATTTGAATAAAAATAAGATCTGTCTTAAATTAGTAAGATATAACTTGACGATTTTTAAGGTACCTATAAAGCATCTTTTTTTCCTACTGTAGTTGCTAGTATATTGTTAAACATGGTGGACTTCATGAATGTTCGTAACAGGAAGAACTATAGGAAGAGAAGAAGCATCAGCCCAAGCAAATCTAAGCTCTTGTTGCGTTTTGAAAGTGAAAGTGTAGACTATATTTTGGATTATTTTTTACCATAGAAAGATGAATCCAGAGGAGGTGCACTTGTATCTCGGCAAAATATGGAGATATTCCTACGATATGTTAGTGATACCGGATTTCAAACAGGTATCGGTGAAGATTTTGACGTTCATCATACTACAGTATGCAAAACCATAAGTGAAGTAGCTGATTGTATTTTGGAAAAGGCCCACCATTGGATAAAATTTCCATCTAATCTAGATGCCATGGAAGAAGCAATAATTAAATGGTCGAATCGATTCCAAATTCCTACAGTCATTGGTGCTGTAGATTGCACTCATGTTCAAATTAAAAAACCACCAGAATTTGGCGATGATTGTATAAACAGAAAAGGATTTGCTAGAATAAATGTTAATAAATTGATTACCAGTGTAATCAATGGCCTGGAAGTGTTCACGATTCCAGAATTTGGAAACAAAGTTCCGTATATGAAAATGTGGCAAGATTTCGGGGTAATTTCTGCCTTCTCGGAGATAGTGGATATGAAATTGCTCCTTGGCTATTAACACCTTTTAAAAATCCTCAAAACCGAATTGAAGAATTATTCAATATCACTCACTCCAAGGAAAGAGTTGTAATTGAGAGAGTTTTTGGACAAGTAAAGCAAAGGTTTCCCATTCTAGGACACAAGGTTAAAACATCTTTGTCAAAAGTTCCAAAAATTATTGTTTGCTGTGCTGTTTTACATAACATTAGCAAGCATTCACGAGATGATTTTGAGTTTGCATTAGATGAAATGGAAAGTCCTGGAGACGATTACGTGTGTGATGAAGCTGAAAATAGTACTATTATCCGTCAGAGAGGCACTGAGAAACGTCAGTTGTTTAGTATGAATGTTTGTTTACGCAACGAAAAAAGTAAACACTTGTAAATATAGGTAAGTATTTATAAGTAATCACTCAAAATTTATAGTATATTAAGTATCAAGAACGGTAAGGATTATTTACCGGTCGACAGCAATCTCCAATTTTGCTGGAGACCGGTATTACCCTTAACGTTCGAAATGCTTATACCATTTTTTGCGCAATCGTATTGAAATAAACTTCGAATAAAATAATTTAAATTTCTTCGGAATGAACGAAATGTCAAAAGTGACATCTATACTTCTCGATCAGTTTAAAATATAATTTGCATTTTGGTGAAATTGTTTCCATGCTATTTATTACTTTTTATATTGTTCTGTTCGATTCTGTTCATTAAAAAATATAAATCTTCTTATTTTTTTTGTTCCTTTTGTGTAATGAATGAAGTAATATATTATTTAGGACCAATTAAATGTATGTAGGGCTAAGACGTCGGTAAGTAATTTACTTACCGACGTCTGAACGGTAAGTTAATCACTTACCGACGTGTTAGACTTGGAAACCAGTAAACACAACCTACCGACCTGACAACCGATGCTGTAAATTAACAAAAAAGATCGATCGCGCAAAAAAGATTTTTCCAGTATTTACTTTCGAGAGAGAGTTCTAGTTTCTATTCAAATAAAAATAAGTACTTCTACTTATAAGTTATGACTTGCAAGTTAATACTTTTTTTTATTCAATTGACCCAGAACAAGATTTTTTTCTCTCAATAATCCAACACGTTTACAGTCAAAATAAAGGTTTTAAAGAATCTCGCGTGAGATTAGGGGAGGGGGGAGGGAGTTGAGGAAAATCTGACGATATCTCACCAAGGGGGGAGAGGGGGTCGAAAAATTCTCAAAAATGCCTCACGTAATTAATGGACGCCCCCTATGCTTCATCCGATTCGCAGCGCTTTATAATAAAGCTCAAGTAATAAATAGAAGTGCTTATTTCTCGGTAATTTAGACAGGATTGGATTACATCATTCATTATTATAAAGAGTGAGAGATGTCTGAAAACACCATAATTTAATTAAATCTGGCTTGTTAATTGGCAAAGGCTTATACCAAGCATATCTCACTTATTCACGCGAAACTTGCTAATTACAATATCTCACTAAATACACGTATGTCCAAAAGTTTGGAATTTTGGAATATTTCATTTTATTTTAGTTTAAACATTGAACATCATTTTGCTACAACTCCCACGAAAACTAAATAAATCTCAAAGCCAGATAAACAATATGCAAAAAAATGATTAATTCTTTTGGAGTAATAAATTTACAATGTACCACTTATATTTAAAATTAAATTAGTATGGAGAAAAATATTTTTTCATAAAATTAATCAGTATTTTCTCCATTTTCCTGTATGCATGACTGTAGGCGATTTGGCGTGCTCTCGATTAAATGATCAAGCTGGGCTTGCCGAATTCTCTCCCGTTCTTCACGAGCAGCATCTTTTAGTTCTCGCAGTGTAATAGGGGGATTATTTCGCTTCTTAATGCGTGCTTTGAGAATGTTCAAGACATGTTCAATGACGTTCATGTCAGGGGAATTCGAGAGCCACCATATTTTGGATATTCCTTCTTCTTCCAAAGAATTTTGTACTGCTGCTGTTCGATGCGGAGGTACGTTGTCAGGCATAAACACAAATCTATCACCTACTGCCCTCGGAATAGACGCACGGCAGGATTTAAAACCTCTTCGATGTATACATCACCAATAACTCTTTTCTCCAGAACCAGTAGAGGCGTCCGTGTGCCACTCATAATACCACCCCAAACCATAATACTCCCACCTTCAAATGGGATACGCGGCTGGGCTGTTTCTAGACGGGCTTGTCGTCCTGAGGCCCTCCAAACTAGTGTTCTTCGCGAATCAGAAAACAAGCCAATTTTTGATTCATTAGAGAACATCACGTTATTCCAGTTAGGACCATGATGTACCATTTCTCGAGCCCATTGCAACCTTACAATTTTGTATTGATAGTTTAGTTTGGGAACACGTAAGGGTCTTCTACGATACAAATTGACTGCATTTAGTCTGCGTGTTTTGTTTGCCGTGAAATATTCAGTTCTTCAAGCCTAACAATTTCTCTGGAGATACCACTTGTAGATTCATATTCATTTAAAAACGCTCTAGAATAAATATCAACAACAGTTTCTGAACCACCATAGGCGTAGATATATTATTTGTACGTATTCCACTTTTGGACATAATAATATGTGCAATAATAACTATTGGTTGATATCAGATATAATCAATTTGTGTTTCATTTCGAAAAAATATCCAATATACAAAATTGGGAGAGAAATACGATTTCCAATCAATATAATGTTCAACTACAAGCTTTGACCGCATATTTTTTGGGTAATTAAAATAATTTGCAAATTGGTTATTGAAAAATAAAATTATTTTATATTCTTGCTGCTGACTAGAATCCGCAGCTATTACATCTAATGAATTAATGGGTTCGATAAAAATAAGCCACTTTTTCAAAAAACTGATTTTAAAAAAATTTCCCTAGCTATTAGTTCACAAATAAATATTATGCTTAGACCTGAAAAAGTCGGATCTAAACTGGGACGTCTTTTCCCACACAAATGATCCCGTGGCGTCGTTGATACGTCTGAAAATTGTCAGTATACCTACAGTTCAAGAAGGTGCGGAACGCTTTGAACGCGATTCTTGAGAAATAATTACTTCCAGCTTATGGCACTTTATCAACACTTCATTTCAATGCTTCCGGGGAAAAGGAAATCCATTCAACGGACTAGGTTAATGCTGTTAGCGAAAGATTAATATTTGAGTATTGTTACCACCACACCGTGAGAATCAGATTCACTGATTAATTAATCTTGATTTGACAAATTAGAGAAGGCATTATACATCTACCCTAAAATAGATTGAAATTAATCTAGTAGTCTGGAATGAGATTCTATTGTTGCACATAATTGTTACAATTAATACCTTAATTAATGATATATATTGGTATATTTATAAATATCGGAGATTGCAGCCAGAAGTTATAAAGATATGCTCTTTAGAGTTTTAGTGAAAGCTTTCGATAAATTTTTTTACCTTCATCAGTCACTTCTGGAATAAATGAAATGACGACATCTTTATGTATTAGTTGAGAAATATTAAATAAGTATTACCTTTTTTGAGATTAAATTAGGAGCATGTTTCTAAACAATGGAAACATTTTGAAACTTCCCTAATATAATAATTACAATATGTTTCTTGTCTATGTATTCAACTTCTATTTACAGTGATATTCAAAATTCCCCTCCCCCCTCGTATCTTTTGAACGGCTACACTTACATTAATAAAATTTGGAGGGGGAACATAAAGTATTGTAAACTCTAAGAATGGTAACAGGTGACGTAATAGTAATAGATGACGTCACTCTGGCCAATAATTTTGAATAGAACCTTATGGCAAGTGATATCTCGTTTGAAAGGCATCGACATTGGCTACATATCCATATTAATTTTGTTTGGGCTTAAACTAATTTTGACGAATAAATTAAATAAATACCAAAGTTATTGAAATTATTTTTTTAAATATAATTAATCAAATATCAACAATGTATTCTTATAACAGTGTTCGAAATGTGCTCCGTCTACTTCCTGACAGTAATACATCCTATTAGTAAACTCTTGTCGTACTCGTTCGAATGTGTCAGCTGAAGTTGCTTTGCGTTCTCCAATAATTCTTCCTTTCAAAACGCCAATACTATCTGGTGCCGTAGTATAAACCTTGGATTTCAAGTACCCCCATTGAAAAAATCTAATGGTGTCAGATCTGGTGACCGAGGTGGCCATTCTATAGGACCTCGCCGGCCGATCCATCTACCTCGATATTCTTCATCCAGGTAACGTCTTACTGCACCATAATAATGTGCAGGAGCACCATCTTGTTGAAATGTTATTTCCAGATGGCCGAATTCATCTGGATTATCTTCCAGAATTTCAAGAATTAACGGCTCAATTGCATTTCGTAACATCTCCAGATACACTTTACCGCTTAAATTTGAATTTAGGAAAATAGGACCAACTATGTGGTTTCCCAAAATATCTGCCCAAACATTGACTTTTTCTGGAAATTGGGTATGTTGTTCACGAAAGGTGTGAGGATTTGTGTCACTTCAATACCTAACATTTTGTGTATTCACATTTCCATTGAGGCAAAAAGTACTTTCGTCACTAAAACAAATTGTTTTTGTGTAATATGGGCTTTGACTAATTTTATTTGTCATACATTTACAGAATTCGAGTCTTCTGTCGGGGTCGTCATCCGAAAGGTGGTGCATCATTTTAAACTTGTATAGATGAAATTTATTTATAGCCAACACTCTTTGTACTGTACTTTTACTTACTTCACAGATAGACGCAACTTTAGTTGAAGAGGAAGTAGGGTTTACTACCATTTCAGCAACTATATTAATTTTTATATTATCACTTGGTCGACCAGATCGTTTGGCATCTTGAACACTACCTGTTGCTTCAAACTTGTGAAGAAGCTCCCTCAAATAAGTTCTCGAGATAGGGCGATCTGGGTATCTCTCATTAAATAAACGTTCCGCTTCATGGAGATTCTTTCTAGATTCACCAATTATTAAGATAGCTGCTACTTTGTCGGCTTGAGTACGTACCATTTTGCCTATGTAAACTCTTAAACGACATCTTGTTAAGCAATAATAAAATTAAATATTTAAGCTATTTAGGAAAACTTTGCAAAGCAAAAAATACTATTAAATTAAAAACGTCAATTTTTTTGACAACTAACCAGAGGCGGACTGAAACATCTTCAATATTTAGATGTGAAATAATAATTTTGGTATTTATTTAATTTATCCGTCAAAATTAACTTAACCCCAAACAAAATTAATATGGCCATGTAGCCAATGTCAATGCCTTTCAAACGAGATATCACTTGCCATAAGGTCCTATTTAAAATTATTGGCCAGAGTGGCACTGTGACGTCATCTATTACTATTACGTAACCTGTTACCATTCGTAGAGAAGTAGACAAAACTTTATTTTCACCATCCATTTTTTATCAATGTAAGTGTAGCCGTTCAAAAGATACGAGGGGGGAGGGGACTTTTGAATAGCAGTGTATATTTTTGTAATTCAAATATCTTATTACTGAAAAAAAATATTGCTATTTATATTATTCAAAAGTAATGATCTATTTATAATATATGAGTTATTATTTGAATCCTTTTCCAAGGATAAAATATTTCTCTTGAAATTTCTGGCGTTTCAGCTAAAACGACTATACTGTGATTGTTCCTGAAAGGAATTTTTCCTTCAATTCCCTATCGCCCTTTCGACGTAAATAAATTTCATTCCTTCCTCACAATTCTCTCCATTTTCGCATGCCTTTTCTCTGACAAAACGAAGAGCACACATATTTGTCCTATTTGCTCGTAATGGAACAAAGCTTTGGATTCTTTTTTAAAAAATACAAAATTTAAATTCTTCTTGCTCTATTTATCTACGAATCTGAAAGGCAAGTTTATAATTATCCTACAAGAAGAAACATTTATTTATTAAAATATGCCCACCTCTGGTAAGACATTCCATCACCTTCAATGCCAAAAAAATATTCAATAATCTACCTTTAGAATTAAAAGTTGACATGTAGTTTGGATTTGCCCAAGTAAATCCATATATTCACATACATGTTGTTTATGATCTGTATAAGTTTTGATGTTTCGATAGATCTTTCTCACTCTGTTTGTTAAGCGCCTAGACGGTTTTGAGTTGTTTTTAAATTCTGCCACCTGCCCCAATTCCCTTCTGATGTTATCAATAGAACTTTCCATCCGGCGTTGTCACCAAGGTTTGAGCTGAGATAAAAACAGTTTAATTAAAATATTCTCATTCATTCATATTTCAATAGAAACAGATTATCTTGATACCGGACTTGTGAGTTCATGAATAATCTTTCAACACAGGTGTAAGCAGTTAGTTATTTAACTTAATTGGAGATTATTCTTCTTCTTCTTTTCTAGATCCTTTTGCCCTTTCAGGCGTCGGATGTGGATTCCATGTCCTTTACCCATTTCTTCCATGCCTTTCTGTCTCTTGCAAGGTTTTTCATTTCTGCTATGGTCTTCCCTCTTTCTAAACCCATCTCTTGTATTTGGTCTAACCATTCACTTCTAGGTCTACCCCTTTGTTTTTTAAACGGTTTCCCAATCTCCATTATTTTCTTAGTTAACCTATTTGGTTCCACTCTTACCATATGACGATATCAGCTAAGTTATCTCTTTTTTATTTTACCAGTAACCAGTTCCTGTTTAGTTGTCTCTCTAATGACGTCATTTATAATCCTATCCCATTTAGATTTCCCTACAATTCTTCTTAGATGTTTTATATCTATTGCTTTTAATCTAGTTTCGTCCTTTTTTCGCACAGTCCAATTTTCACTTGCATATAATATTGTAGGAACTTTTATCATATTTTGAATTTTCATTTGCACTTCCAAGTCTATATCATTACGTCCAATAATTGTTTTATTTAGAGAGTAGTATATTTTTGTTGATTTATTTGCTCTGTTTGTTATTTTTTTATATTCTGTTATTTAACGTCGGTCTATTTCTGCGACTGTGGCTAATCACCGACGCCGGGAGCACTCTACCCCTAACCGGAAATTTTGGCGAACCCACTAGTGTTCCAACCAGTGGTAGCGTTCTTTAACGAGCCCAACATCCATGGACTCGGGACCTCGGTTTTACGTCTCCTCCGAAAGACGGCATATCTACATTATACCTCGTGCTCATTGGTATAATGCCTGCGAGCTGTGATATGCTAGTCCGCTACAGGCTGTACGGGCCCCATACGATGGTTTTCCCTGGCATGGTCGTCACCCATCCAAGTACTAACCATGTCCGACCTTGCTTGACTGTAATTATCGCATCGAACGCGTTCCACTACAGTGCTGGGTCGTCGCCCATTTGTCGCCCTGTTTGTTATTAATGCATATATTTTTCCATCTTCTGTTACTATACTTCCCAAATATTCAAATGCTGTTACTCTTTCTAGTGTCTGGTTTTTGCATTTAATCTCTTTATTATTTTGATTACCTAGTTGTTTTTCATTTATTATCATCACTTTTGTTTTATTTATGTCCATCTTTATGTTCTCTATTTCTTTAGTCCAAATATTCACTAGTTTTTGCATTTTGTTCTTTGTATTTGCTACTAAGATCACATCATCTGCATAAAGTAAACTACTTATTTTTATCGGTTCTAAATTTCTGTGTCCCAGTAAAGTATTCAGATGCTCATATTTTTCTTTAGTTTGTTTCACTATCTTATCCATGATTATTATAAACAGTAATGGGCTTAAACTGTCTCCTTGTTTTATTCCCTTTTACATTTTAAATTCTTCTGATATTCGCCTTGCAATTTGTACCTTGACTCTAACTGTCTCGTGTACACTTTTAATTAGATTTATTAAAGTGGGTGGAACTTCCAATTTCTCCAGGGTCCTCCAAACTTCCCTTCTATCTACTGTATCAAGGGCTGCTTTTAGATATATAAATGTAAGGTACATTTCTTCTCCCTCTTCTATTTCTCTCTCGATTATATTCCTCAGTACATAAATATTATCATTTGTTTGTCTTCCAGATCTAAAAGCTCCCTGTTCTTCTCCTAATTTTGGCTCTACATATTCCCTTAATCTTTTTTTTATTATTTTTCTGTATACCTTATAGCTATTTTGAGCCAAACAGATTGCTCTGTAATTCCCACATTGTGCCTGATCTCCCTTTTCAAAGATGGGTATTATCAAGTAATTTTCCCATTCCCTTGGAATTTTTTGTTGTACTCATGCTACTTTGCATACCTTCCATATCCATTCCTTTCCTCTTTCCCCCAAAGATTCAATCATCTTTGGCGCTATCTCATCTTCTCCGTTAGCCTTGCCCATTTTGATTTCGCGTAATACTCGATCTATCTCTTCTTTTTGGATTCATTGTAGCTGGTCGATTTCCTCTTCTACTGTTGTTATATTCTCTTCCGATGTTAATGTTTGGAATTGCTCTGAATAGTATTCTCTCCATGTTTTTAATATTTCCTCCATTTTCGTTTGTACTTGGCCGTGGCGATTTTTTATTGCTCTAATATCTTTATATTTATTTTCTCTCAATTTTTTTATTCTTGTCCAAAATTTCCTATTATCCATCTTATGTAGATCTGTAATTTCTTCCCCAAATTTCTTCCATGAGTCACGTTTTAATTTTTTGATGGCTCTTTTTTACAATAGTTTTCTTCCTGTCATATTCTTCTTTGTCCACATGAGATATTGATGTGATATTTTTTCCACGCCGTCTTCTTTTCTTTGACCGCTATTTCAATTTTGTCATTCCACCAGCTAGTCCTTTTTATATTTTTGTTATATTTAATTTTTCCACAAGTCTCCTCTGTTGCTGTTGATAGCGTTTATTCAAAGGCGACCCATCGTTTTTCAAGTGTCCAATCTGTTTTTTCTTTCTCCAGTTCTTGATTTTTTTTCTCAATATCTTTATTTTTATAAAGTGAACAAAATTAAAATATTGGCGAAATTCAACAATTCTGTAGTATACCACACCATCTAGACTTTCCAATTAAATTACTTCAGTCGTTTTTTGTTGAAATTCATCCACTCTATTAGCACTTTTTGAAATTAATTACGTTAATTACAAACTGTTTTTAAACGTTAGAGTTTCCAAAGTTCTTCCGATTCTCGCTAGCTTTTTATGTTCTGATTAATGCGAAATTTTGTCAATTTAATTAATGTTTCTTTACATAATTGCATATCAATTGGGTATTTTCAGGGTATAAAAAGAAACAAATGAAACGGTCGTTAGGAGACGTCATGGATAAACAAGACCGATTTTAGTTTTTGCGCAAGACAGTTGGCAAACTTCACGTGGCTTCTTCTTACGTGAAACGGACTGTATGAATATAAATATATTACAGGTTATTACGAAGGGTGAAATAATTATTTGGCTAGAAAACGAAAGCAGAAGTGTTTAATCCTTAGCTTATGATTCTCCAATAGCTTCCGGTAAGAGATGTTAAAACGTAACGAAACTCCAACTTTGAGCCCTAGATTGCCATTCTTACTTTTATCACGTCTCGAAGGTATTTTGCATCTCAAATGAATAGAAACAGTGGATTTCGTTTGACATACGTTGTTGTTTTATGTGAACTAACCAAAACGGACAATTTTTATTGTTAAAGGGTAACAATAACTGTTGCATTAATATTATAGCAGTTGAATAATAAGCATCTATTTTGACACTATAACAAACTACAAATATCGAACTAAAAATAGTTATGAACCTTGGTGACAATTAAGAAGTGGGAACATTGTTGAAAATTAACACCTAGTAGACGAAGCCTGAGCCTCCATAAATAAATTGTAACTAATCGCCGATATTAGAGAGTTATTGGAACTTTTATAAGGTCAAGCAGTAATAGTGCTGCCCTTATAGTGATATATACGGATGCGCATTTGATGTTTTAAATAAGGGAAACATTATTAAGGTTAGTGCTTGTCCTTATTTGTGCGCAATTACTGCAGTGCACTATCCCGATTTCATTTCATGTTCTATATTTATATGTCACAATTTGTAGGTTATCTGTGTCATCAGCGACACAACTAGACTGGACCATAGAGTTATTTATTACTCTATGGACTGAACACAACCTAACTTTTTTCACAGTTTAAGTTATCCGTTCTCCCCCCGACAAATGAGAAATAAGATGAACGTTTCCAGTTCAGAAACTCGTGTTGAAAAATTTAGAAGATTAAGATTTACTGACAACGATGACATTGCATTTTTAAAAGAATTCCTATCATATAACCCCATGCAAAATGAAAATGGATGGGAAATTATTTAGAAGAATCTTGAACTCACAGTTTTAAAAAAGTTTTCTGATAGAACTTTAAAACATCATTTACACTTGCTTCTGGATTAAATAAATATAAAATGATAATAATAAATATTTTCCAATGAAGATAAAAACGTATGAACTTAAAAGAAATAAGGTTACATTTTTAAAAACAATGTACCTACTTTGATATAAGGTCATTATAGAGTTTCATGTTTCAATAACTCC
Organism: Galerucella pusilla; assembly: GCA_910591695.1. NCBI lineage: Eukaryota > Metazoa > Arthropoda > Insecta > Coleoptera > Chrysomelidae > Galerucella > Galerucella pusilla. The sequence continues at coordinate 136,001 of CAJUYI010001806.1, forward strand.
AAATTTTAAGTCTGTTTTAAGGTCGAGCACTATTATAATTTATTTAAGGTCATCACAATTACTGCAAGGCAGTAAATTCGTGTTTCCAATAACTCTCTATTTATAGAGGTAGGAAAACGGAACTATTGATCACATCTTTGGGTAGAAATGATCTATTGTCCCATTTAGACACTTTTTTGTAAAGCATGACGATTGAAATAATCATTTGTGGTATTTTGGTTCTAAAACCAATTTTTTTCCAGGACCGCTTCAAATTTACCATCCTTAACGCAGTGTTAGTAGCAAATCGAGGTGATTTAGCAGCTCTGGTGGACTCCGAGGCGCGTGTTATGCTATTATACTGCACAAGAGAAGAAGCCATCGATATACTGACGGCTGCACGTGACTTGCAGCTAACTGGAGAAAATTATGTATGGGTGGTAACACAAAGCGTAGTGGAGAATCCTCTACAGACATCGTATCAATTTCCAGTTGGAATGCTAGGTAAGTCATTAATAAAAAATCAATTTTCACGAGATATTTGGCTTATGGATAGATTATTGATGATGAGTCAAATAGCAACCAGATTTGATCATCTTGTGTCTAACAGTAGTAGGTACTTCCTAATCACTGATTCTACATTGAGAAAAACTGTTTCCTGGAGTGACTTATTATTATACAGTCCTATGGCTTTGGTCCATTGTCTTGAATAAACTGTATATAGTTGTACTACTTTAACAAGTATGCCTTACAAAACAGTTGGAAGCACCCTAAAATGCGTAATAAGACAGCACTCCTTGGCCACAGATTATAAAGAGAACAGATACGAATCCCGGTAAAACATCAAACGATTTTCAGCTCCGTCGTTAATGACCTTGAACCTTTAACTCGGTATGGCCGCGATGTTGCCAGTTTAAAATATTTTCTGAATTTCTTACACCAAATTGCACTGTTGACTCGGGGACAATAACAATTTCTAGTGCCGAATCTAGTTTTTTTGGAAGTTTTCACTAAATCTTTAAGACTGCGCCATAAATTAAAACAATAATCATAATCGAATATATATTTATGTATTTATTTAATACCTATATGTATATTCATATGGTTTGTTATAAATAGTCAGTACTCTTGGGAGATTAATTAATAAATACATTTTCAGATAAAACAAATAATTACAAAAATCAATCAAATTCCAAAGTACAAATAATTCTTAATTTATTTATTATCAAAGGGATTACAATATACACCTATGCACCAAAGCTTATATCAAAAACTTGAAAATTTCTTTTATCATAGGCCAGGATATTAAATTAAATAATATCATCCCTTGGAAATCGAAAGAACTTCATTTTTTTTTCCGAATAAAATTTATTTGGACAGTCTCTGTATGAACAATACACTCCGCCGTGATGTTTATTCCGGCGTTTCCCAACTCGTGCCCGTTATTACCTGGCCCCGAAAATCACTGACCAACTCGTGCCCGTTCAAAAACCAGGTAGAAAATTGATACACCAACTCGTGCCCGGGTGCATCGGAACTGCGGTTTTTAATTCTTATTCTTATTATAATTGAATATTCAAGACCTACATATACAGTTGTCATTTATTTGAAATAAAACTACTATAAAACATATTAATTAAATATATTGCACATAAAAAACTTAGAACTACCTTCATATTATTAATACTATTATACCATGATACTGTTTTAACGAAAGTAA
>CAJUYI010001807.1:0-43770 GCA_910591695.1 Galerucella pusilla
TACAACTGAAACAAATACGGGGTCGATCTACCTGGTTTTTAGATTTAGGGAAGAAATGTAATTTAAAGTGAGAGATTTATCAAAAATTTCATGGTGCTCCCTGTAAAGGTTTTGCATACTTAATTAGGGTTTATTACTCCTCGTACTTTCTGTACAGACTTATAGTTGTTACTGCGGTAATAAACAAGTTAACATTCACTACTGTGCCTCTTACAAAATAATAATACAGTTTCTTTCGGGTTAATCAAAGTGCTGCCATATTTTACTTATGAAATAAATTAAATTATACTTATTATTGTAAATCAGTTCAAAGCGAACTTAACGAACTACATATTAATATTTAAGTGTTTTTCAATGTCTAGAATCAGAATTTAAGCACGAGAAGAAAAGCTCAAGGAAAAATGTTATTTTAGACAATTTTCACATATAGATAAAATCATAAAACAATCTAAAAAGCACATTTTCTCTTGAAGGTTGTAAACCTTCTGATTGTTGTACAAAATATGGCAAGGCCAAAACTTTATCTTCCTTTACAACGGAAAAAATATGCGGGTTTTACCTTCAACGTAAATAATATGACTTTGATTACCAGTTACTGTGGTGGTATTATCATTGATTTATTTGCAATAAACAAACTAAGCAAGAATTGTTTTGAAATCGATGTAATTTAAAAAATACAATAAAGAAGATCGCAGCTTGCTATAGTTATCATTAAAAACCTGTGGGATATACAGATCGCGAAAAGTCTATTCGAACCATACGATTTACACAAGTACGACAAGAAAAATACATATGTGCAAAACTACTTGAAACAGAGAGAGAAGAATAATTGTTCGCAGTCAGCATTGGGCGTGTTTTCAGTTCCAGTTACCAATCTGATATGAAAGCAGCGTTGCCAGTTTAAAATGTTTCGATACTTTCTAAGGAATAAATAACTTATTTTGCCGTATTTATTGGGAGAAATTCGAAATTGAAAAATAAGTGAGATCAGACAAGTGAGATTGGAGCCGGCCCCCATAAGAATATATAAAAAAACTGGAAAGTATATTTCCTAGAGAGACAACAAAGCAATGTCTAATAGGTGTTGAAATCAATTAATTTTCCAAGAATCATTAAACAATTTATTCAAGTTTGATTATTCCAGTTAAAAGTAAAAGTTCATTGAAATAAATTTAACAGCAATTCAATAACGAGTTATTGATGGTATGTTTGATTATTGTTATTGATGACTTTCTCAACTGTCATTACCAAAATTATCAGTAAAATAGAGAGAGTACAAAGCTCTGAAATGGTGAATCCCCAGAAAGTTCATTCAATCAAACGTTTGGGTTGGGCTCAAGCACTTGAACTGAATCTTTGTACCATTACCAAAGATTATAGAATAAAAATATAAGATGTTTCACTCGTTCGAATTTATCGCGTAAAGCAGCGATGCCGCTGGTGACTGTCTGGTGACTTGGACGCATCCCAACTCGTGCCCACTAATCCCTTAAAAGGTACAAGAGTAAAGGTCTCAATAATCTGTATACCTAACTCGTGCTCGATTGAAAAATTTACCTGTTCAAATTACTATCCCATCTATAGGAACAGGTATTATTGTTAAATTGGGTTTTCCTGAAGTACTTACTAGAAAGGATTTTGTTTCGGGTTTGATATTTATGAATGAGTTAGTTTTATTTCGTAATTGGGAGGGTTAAGAGCAGCTCTATAAACATGTCGATTCGCGAAGTATCAAGTCAACGTGGGAAAATATTATTAATTGTAGAACAACACAAATTTAATCAAAGCAGCAAAAAGTTAACATCTGGAGAAATTAAGTGGGTGTGTGTGAATAGAAAGTGTAACGCATATTTTCGGACAATCGGTGATTCTGGTGGTCGTGTAATAACAGAAAAAGTGTTAACTCATAATCATCCTGCAATAGAAGAAAACATTATCCAAAGACATATAGTGAGTGCATCTGCTAAACGAAAGGCCTTTGATGACATTTGTGAAAGGCCTAGCAAAGTTATTCGAAAATGTTTTGAATCCAATTTAAATGAACTTAAAATGAATGATTTAAATTGTATAAAAAAAACAATTTATTATGAAAAACGTAAAAAGTTTCCAAAACTTCCATCAAATGCCGAAGAGGTGTTTGAAGTTTTAAACAATATCAATACACGCACTTTACAAGATGAGAACTTTGTACTTATAAACGATGTTGGATTAAATTTAATTGTATTTTGTACTGAAACTAATTTGAAATTTCTCTGTGAGTGCACTACACTTTACATGGATGGGACGTTTTCGTATTGTACAAAGTATTTTTTACAATTGTTTACAATCCATGGCCTACGTAATGGACATTACATACCACTTGTTTTTTGTTTATTGCGAGATAAAAAAGAAGACACCTACAAAAAATTATTTCGCAAATTAATTGATACGTGTAAGGATAAGAATTGGAATCTACTGCCTGAACAAATAGTAATTGATTTTGAAATCGGCATTCATAATGCTATGCGATTGATTTGGAGTGAAGCTAGATTGATAGGCTGCCGATTCCATTTAAGTCAAGCATGGTGGCGAAAAATTTGGGACTATCGTCGGAGTATAAAAACAAAGAAGATATTGGAAAATGGTTGCGTTACTGCTTTGGAATTATGTTTTTGTATAGCTGTATAGCTTAAAATAAAATAAGCTTTTCGAACTTCCCTGGTATCTACCGGTCTCGTTATTGACAACAAAAGCGAGTCGTAAACATGATTTATGAGAGCGGCGTCCGTTTGGGACAGCAACTTGAATCAAACCGCCCCGGTGTGAAACATCTTATATTTTTATTCTGTAATCTTTGCCATTACCCATGTTATCTACCTACTGCTGGCACTCATATTAGAGACATCCCTAGAAGGTTATTACTTAAAGTGTATAACACCAATTTATTTAATTTAATAGTAGTTGTAGCAGTTGATACAAAATTTTTAAACAGCTTTGCATGACATAAAAGTCTGATGATAGAATTTTAGGCCAGGGTTGATTCGTCATACCAAAAATCTTATTTTACAAAAACCCTTGCAGTTACAGAATAATTATTTCTCGGTAGCTTGTTCTTTTAAGTGCATTCTGCTTAAATTTCAGCTCAATATATACAGATTCACGATTCCTATACGACTTTAAGTTGATAGCATATTTTTTCAAAAATTGATTTTTCTAATTATTTATATTTTAGCATGAAAATTTCCTAATTTTGAGCGTACTTATTTATTATCGATATGTACCTTATAAAACGATTTATATTATTTCTAACAAAAAATATTATTCATCATAATAAGTTCACACCTAGTTGCACGGCCTAAAACTCCCGCAGAGTTCGTTTAATCCTTAGGGGACTGGTTAATATAGCATAGTAGAAAACAGTGTAATTTGATTGTATCTACCTTATATCAAACAAAAGATATATATCATTTTTAATCACATATAATTGAATAATAGTTTTGTAATTTTCTTTTACTTAAATAATGAAACAAAATATATATCAAAAATTAAATATTATTTTTCTACTACTATAGTCTGTTTCTTATTTTCTGACAGCACGCGAAAAGGTCACAGATGCTAGTCAGGTAGTAAACCATAAGCGTCACCGTTCATCTAAGAAATTTATTTACTATTTAATTTTATACCCGATCTGATATATAAAGGTAATATGAATCTAAATTCGGTTAGTTGAAACAACTTGATAATTTCCAAGAAACATTACAATAGGGTCCTACTAGGGATTGTCCTAATGACTACTTAGAAATTTTGCAGGTATATACGGTGAAACTTGGTCTCGCCCAAATTTGTATAATTTGTTTTGCTCGCTTACGTTCCATAAATGTTAACTGTGATGTGAAAAATGTCTTCAAGTTTCACCCTAGTAAAGTGTAAGAGCGTGCTTAGCTTACAAACGAAGACTGTAGTGTTAAATGTGCATGATGCTGTTGTACATCAAATGCCAGCTGCTACTGTTAGAAATATAGTTTCGACATGTTCCAATATGACAGGAGTTAGTAAATCTACTATTTACAGGCTTCTAAGGGAGAGGAAAAATGGAAATATATCTCCAACTAAAAAGTCAACTGGAAGAAAACCACTTGACCTTGATGAACATGATGCAAAATACAATAAGACGAAAAGTACACGAATTATATTTTAAAAAAGAGATCCCAACCCTCGACATAATTCTAAGAATGGTAAAGGAGGACGAGAATTTGCCTGACAGGGCGAAAAACTTTGTGGAAAATATTACACAAATTAAATTTTACTTGGGAGAAGCAAAGTCGCAAATCAGTGCTAATCGACAACGAGCAAATAATATGTTGGAGATGACAGTATTTACGAGATATCCGAAAATACAGAAAGGAGGAAAGACAAATCTATTATCTAGATGAGACATGGTTCAATGAAGGACATTCAGTGAAAAAAATATGGCGGGACAAAAGTATTAAAACCAGTCGTCAAGCTTTCATAGAAGGTTCATCTACTGGACTGAAAACTCCTATCGGTAAAGGTCGCCGACTAATAATAACGCATATTGGATGCAATCAAGGGTTCGTTGAAGGTGGTTTACTGGAGTTTCAGTCAACATCAACCAAAGACTATCATGAAGAAATGACTGCAGATGTTTTTGAAGAGTATTTTACACAAATGGTCGAATTAATTCCAAATAATGCTGTAATCGTTATGGACAATGCCACTTATGATTCGCGATTAACAGATAATCTTCCATCTACCTCTTGGAGAAAAGCTGATATTAGAAACTGGTTAATCGTAAAAGATATACCATTTGAAGATGATATGTTGAAAAAAGAACTTTTAAAGGTTGCTTCAGATCACAAGCTACAATTCAAAAAGTTTTTTATCGATGAAATAGCCAAGAATCGTGGGATAACAGTGCTTCTTTTGCCGTCATACCATTGTGAATTAAATGCGATAGAGTTAATATGGGACCAAATGAAAGGTTATGTAGCTAGATAATAAAACATTTAAAATGAAAGATGTTCGTGAACTAATGAAGTAATCATTGACAACAATAACTGAAGAGAACTGGAGAGATGCTGTGAATCATATAATTAAAGAGGAAGAGAAAATGTGGGTTTTAGATAACCTCATAGAACAAACTATAGAACCGATAGTGATCTCTCTCGACGAGTCTTCGGATGATTCTTGTATGGCCAGCGAAGAAGATGATACTATAGATTGAATTTCATATTTTCTATAAATGTTATGTTTACTTTACTTGACATACATTAATTCATTGTCAATAAATTTGAATTATGAAAATGAAACTATATTTTCTTTAATTAATTTAATTTAATAAAAATGAAAATGTAACTTGTTAATAGGCCTGAACGAATGAATTTTATTTCAACTGTAATGTCGACCGAATCCAATTAAATAAGCAGAATAAACCAATATCGTAATCTCCACCACTGCCGCAATATTTATCGTTTATCTGGCATTGTTCAGTTTTATTACCATATTGTATTTTGAGCTGAAACAGGGATGTATAGATAACCAATACAGACACCTACTTGTTTTGCATTAGAATTTTAGTATTTACTTGTAATTTACCATATGTATTGATGGGATGTTACTAAAAAGTCATGATATTGGACTGATTGACATTGGGACTGGATCAAAAAACCTTTTTACTTTAGGAAATCTTAACATGCGTTTGTGAATTATTTTCAATTTTTGTCTAAAATTTGACTAGTATAGGGAAAAATTGTATATACACCACGATAGTGAAGACATTTATAAACCTCGCAACTTATGGTATAATATACTATTTTGTGATAAATAGATTATTTTAAATGTCAAGTTGTATCATCCCTCTACATAAATACCTTGACATAGGTATTTAAAACGTAAGCCGATATATATGTCGTCTTCTCCCTTATGAAACCCTTAACGCTTAACAACCCTATAGTAGACGAGAAACCACATAAAAGCATTGTTTGTCTCGGAAATCAGTCGACCAATCAATTATTTTATACAGAAACATGCGCAGAAGCTACTATAGAATTAATTTACCTAGACGTAAATGTATATCTTTTAGAAAAATCCTTATTAAATCCTTTTTGTTGCAGGCGAGAAACCACATAAATGCGTCGTATGTAAGAAAGCCTTCAGCCAATCGTCGAATTTGATAACGCACATGCGCAAACATTCCGGTTACAAACCGTTTTCGTGTGGTTTGTGTATAAAAGCGTTTCAAAGAAAAGTGGATTTGAGAAGACACAGAGAAACGACACATCCCGATGTTCCCGAAGCTATTCTGGCGATGTATAACAATAGAACAAACGATGTTTCTATGGATAAAGGTGAAGTTAGCAGTAGTAGTTGAGTGAATTGAAGTATTTATAAACAAGGGAGTGTCAAGAAGTTGGGACATCCTTTATATCGTTTTTGTTATTGCTACATTTAGCAAAGAGAAAATAATCGAAAAGCCATATTTGACAATTTAAATTTGAAGAAATAAAAATATAATTGTTGATTTTTGTTATAAATTGATAATAGTTAGGGAGGCGAATAGGGGATTTTTCGGGAATCATGTGTTTTTTTCTGGATTTATTGAAAATGTAAAGGGGGGAAGGGCATGAAAAAATCATTAATAGTCTGGAAAGCCTCAACAAAACAAAGATTGGGAAACCCTGCCTTAGACCCAATAGAACAACGCCTAGGATAGACGATCAGATTAGTAAAAAAAATCGATAGTCTGAAATACTCGAGCGCGTCAGAATAAAGATATTGGGGGTGAATTTCGCATGACCGGAAGTGCAGTGCAGTGAAGTCGCGACCGATACATTTTACGGAAAAAAAAGTTCAAATAAAAAAAAGGTTATTTTATTTTACACAAAAAAGGTCTCTTTACATTTTTGTCCAAAGTTTAAACTTTTGGACTTAAATCATCATGAAAACTCAAACTCTCGTTTTTTGAGTATCTCGAAAACGGAGGGTGTTAAAAAAATTGATATGGAACATCGATGATTAAATAATGTAACTTCCATTATATCTAAATTTTTTTTCTAAAGCTTCTCGACAATTTTCGTGGATTCGGAAAAAGTTACGCGTACCTGTATACAAAAGTATTATTAACATGTACAGTTTCATTTATTTATATTATTCAATAGCCTGTTGATCCTCAAATTGTTTTTTGGACGTACCGTAAGCAAAACGGAGTGAAGAATTGTAGCAAAAAAGAGGAATGTGCCATAAACATGTAATAAAGACCTTTTTCGGTCAGATTAAGAGAACCCATCAACATTTTTGTCAGATTAAGAGAATATGCTTTGAGGATATCGAGATAAACCTCCCCTATGAAAATCTGATGCGCTCGAGTATTTCAATAGAACTTTTTTTTTGTATTTTCAAAAATTTGTTGTAACTTATCGTCACGCCAAAATCGTCAGTTTTTTTAAAGGGAGCTTCCTTGGTGTCTACTTAACACCCCTTCCAAAATTTTTGATAGGTCTCGACGGCGCTCGAGAATGTCGCCATCTAGCGACCTCGCCTTCTTAACTATAATAAATAATTGTTATTATGTCGTATTTAAATTTTGAATCCTTTAGTAGACAAATTCAAATTTCTATAGTCTGTGAATTGATGTTCTGGGGGTGACCCTAGTGATAAAATTTGAAAATATAGGGCAGAAATGTTGTATTGTAAATAATACTTTTTTAAAAATTTGGTTTTTCAAAGAAGTTCGTTGAAACTGCTGACAAAATTATTACCTAGAACAAAAGTGGACAGACTTATGGAAATGAATGTCAATGAATGAAATGTTTTCAATTCTACTTTAATAAATTTTTCCGTGAGATGAAGTTGCCATCAAAAATATCTACTGGCCATGTCAATGCCATATTTTTATAAAATGTAAGCCGTCCAAAAATGACCAAAGCAAAAAATATACGCTTAGAGTTATTAATGTCTAGTAAAAAATGTTCTGTAAATATTTGTATCTAACTGTAATTTTTTTTCTATCCACTATTTGTGTTGTCCTTAAATTAGTCCAGTAAACGAAGGTGTCAACATTTTTTCGAAAAATTAGATAGTTTTCGAGATAAATGGCCCGAACGTCGAACTAAAATTGAGCTCCAGGCCGGCTTATAGAGAGCACGCTCTGAGGGCTTGACGTCCCCAAGTAAATTACTAATTTTTTAATAACACGCGTGAAAATCAATATTTTTTAATGAATCAAAGTGCGGATGAAAGAATGGATCTGTGGCTACTGAGGCGTGTTTTTATCCACTCAATTTGTGCTCTTGGGTCATTGGAAAACCAGGCCAAAATTCGTCTTTGCTAGATTTTTTAATGCTTCCATGGATTTATTCATATTATTTTTATTAAGAGTTATTTCAGCCAATCCTATTGGATAATGGTTCTTTGTTGGGTACTTTATTTATTCCGAAACAATGCTACCAATAATTCGCCCGTATTTTTTTGAATAATATGTTTTCCAAGAGGCGATTTTTGTGGATTTCTGGAGTTTTCCCGAGCGCTCTGGTTTATCGGGAATTTCTCGATGATTAACTGTCAAACCCGCTTATATTGATATTGGCAGAAAGGTTAGAATACCCTCTTGACGATGGTATAATTTTTTTTTGGCCCAGACCTCTGGGTTTTCAGGAAAATCGGGGAAATTTCCAGTCTTCTGAGGGAAGACAGCCATTCTTCTGAGTTTTTTCGAGCAGTTTTTCATCTTTACAGTAAAATTCTTCCCGGTCAAGCATCATACCCGATGAAAAGTCACATTCTGAACTTTCCTTTGATATGTGTATCAAGTATTTTATTTGATGCATTAAAAAGAAATTTGTCTCTAAATTTGTTGTAATGGATGCCTCATTTTATTCTCGCACGCCTCCATGCCACCCATCTATAGTGTGGTCGACGGCGTCTGCTATAGTGCGTGTACACGTGGATGCTTTCTGCTGCATTGTTTGTCAACAAGTGACAATTTTACATGCAAGCACTATCTCTTTCGTTTTTTTCAAGAATAAATTAGTAGTATTCCAGGGTAAAAAGTGAAATTCAAGTCATTATTAATTTTATTGTTATTATTAAATAATAAATTTTGGAATTTTTATTGATAAAAACACAGGGAAATATTGAAAATTCTTGAGCTTCTTTTTATTGGAGCACACGGTGAGGTTTCATTTTTTTAATTAAGATCATTATTATTGTTGTGGGTGAAATGACATCTAATGATTTGATAAGTATTGTTCATTCCTGTAGAAAAATGGAAGTCGCACAAGATTCTAGTACGCCCGTGTGTTTTATTTGTGATCAAGCTCTGACTCTAGACGTTACAACGGTTACCCGAGGACTAGAAACGTCAGTTTCTAAGTTTCAGAAAACTGCGAACTTTTCAACCACCATTTTTACAAAAAATATTGGTGTAACGAAAAAAATCGTAGGGACAACTTTTGTAGGTAATGAACTGCTCTTCATTTTTTGTCTGAACAGAAATTCTCTAGGGGTCGTAGTTCGGGAGATATCGGCGGAAAACGGATTTTCGGGATCTCTAGAGCCATTTTCCGACCCTCCCACAAATTTCAGGCACCTGACATTTTGGGAGTTCAATGTACCTACTATTACCTGCAAATTAAAAAAAAAACAATTTCTTGCTGGACCAGATGCCCATGTTGGCGGTATTTTTCGCCTTCATTTACTGGACTAAATATAATATGTTGTAAATATAGCTCAATAATAAGGGACATTGACCAGTCTAGTCTAAGGTAGAAGTAGTTGTTACCATATCAATCGAGAGCTGGACAAAATCGATTCAATGAATTTTATTCCGATAATGCATCAAGCTTTCAAACCCTTTGTTTTTAAAACTCGGTGCTACGCCTATGAGATATTTTGAATGTTAAAAGCTGTTTTTTTATTTGGTTTAATCGATTTTTGTTACAGCGTGTATTTACTGCAAAAAGTGCAGATACTATATCGAAATTTTCTTAAAAATATTCAAGTGAATCAAAAACTGTTTGTAGAAAAATGAAAATATTTTTACTTTTTATTGAACTTGTAAAATTAATCTGTAAAATATCGCACTCTTGTTCAGTATTGCACTTTTTTTAAGTTTTACTAATAAATTTTCAATGCTTAGAACGTTGAAAACTTTTAGTAAAACGCCATGCAGCTTGTGAGACCAAAGATTTAATAAAATTATTGTGTATACTATTTTTGTACATATGATTTTAGTACGTAAGGATTTGGTGCCTTTGATGGTTATTTATAATTTAAGGAAATTTTTTATTGAATTTAGATAAAGTTAGGTTTATGATGATGTATTTTTCGAATTGTCTATGTAAAATTTTGAAAATATATGTTGATTTCAATAAAAATACTCTTGTTTTTATCTCGAGCACTTATTTGAGGGAGCTTCTACACAAGTTTGAAGCAACAGGTAGAGTTCAAGATGCCAAACGATCTGGTCGACCAACATTTGAGGATGATAAAAAAATTGATATAGTTGCTGAAATGGTAGTAAGCCCTACTTCCTCTTCAACTAAAGTTGCGTCTATCTGTGAAGTAAGCAAAAGCACACTACAGAGAGTGTTGGATAAAAATAAATTTCATCCATACAAGTTAAAAATGGTGCACCACCTTTCGGATGACGACCTCGACAGAAGACTCGAATTCTGTGAATGTATGACAAATGAAATTAGTCAAAACCCACATTACACAAAAAAAAATTGTTTTAGTGACGAAAGTACTTTTTGCCTCAATGGAAATGTGAATACACAAAATGTAAGGTATTGGAGTGACACAAATCCTCACAACTTTCGTGAACAACATACTCAATTTCCAGAAAAAGTCAATATTTTGGCAGGTATTTTGGGAAACCACATAGTTGGTCCTGATTTCCTAAATTCAAATTTAAGCAGTGAAGTGTATCTGGAGATGTTACAAAATGCAATTAAGTCGTTAATTCTTGAAATTCTGGAAGAGAATCCAGATGAATTCGGCCATCTGGATATAACATTTCGACAAGATGGTGCTCCTGTCTATTATTATGGTGCAGTAAGATGTTACCTGGATGAAAAATATCGAGGTAGATGGATCGGCCGGCGAGGTCATATAGAATGGCCACCTCGGTCACCAGATCTGACATCATTAGATTTTTTTCTATGGGGGTACTTGAAATCCAAGGTTTATACTACGGCACCAGATAGCATTGGCGTTTTGAAAGAAAAAATTATTGAAGAATGCAATGCAATTTCAGCTGACACATTCGAACGCTGCTTCCCTGGCTGAAAGAATCGGCAATTTAACCCACCTCAAGATAATATTGTTATCTGCCGAGGCGTTAGCTTAATCTTGGTGAAACTCTATTACTAGCCCGGATATAACACGTTGTCCGTCCAAGGCTAATCCCTTCTTGCTTGCTTGTAAATGATTTAGTAGTAGAGGAACGGAAGTGTAATCGATTATCCCTTTTTAAAGATACGCGTTGGCACAACTTTAGTGACTTGTGCTATATATTCAGGAGGAGAGGATAATGCAGGATTAATTTGACATTATTGGTTAATAGATGGTCTAGATCAGGGATGGCAAACCTATGGCACGTTTGAAAATTTTGATGGCACGCACAAAAACAAAATTATTTCAGTAAAATTTAACTCGGTCTGCTTTCTCGCGCAGCGCAAAAAAAGCCAGAAAGCGACAGAAATGTCTCCTGCGCATCTAATCTAATTTTAACATTACTTTCGATCAAATTTTGATAAAACGGTCAATGCTCCATCTAAAACGGTAAAATTTCATTGCAAATTAGGTAAATAGGGAAGCTAACTTCCAATTTGAAAACGTTTGACCTTGAACATTTTCAAAAATCGGCTGCGGCACTATTTAAGAAAGAATTTTTATGACTTTGTGGCACGGACATCAAAAAAGTTTCGCCATCCATGGTCTAGATACATTTATTTGCTCCTGTTTTAACTTCAATAGCACAGTTTTGATGCTACATAGTTTAAGTAGATCTTATTGAAATCCGAAGGATAATTGATAGGTTTAGACTATTGACAACTGAAGGAATTGCTAAAGGATGTTAAGAAAAAATCATAGAATCCTAAAGTGAAAATATCAAAAGGAACTACAAGGTTAGGAAATAGCAGATTTTAATTTAAATTTAATGATTTTTAAAGCCGTTTTAATAGTAAAGTTTATATTTTTTTGAAAAAATAGGCATGCAAGGTGTTAGGAGACCTGATAAAGCGTCAATTCCCACCAATAGCAAAATGTATGCTTGTACCCTATTGAGAAAAATGCCTAATGTACTTTTGTACTTTTGACAACTGAACGAATTGCTAAAGGATGTTAAGAAAAAATAATAGAATTCTAAAGTGAAAATATCAAAAGGCACTACAAGGTTAAGAAATAGCAGATTTTAATTTAAACTTAATGAGATTCAATTAATAAAGAATTATGAATTCCATTCTCGAAACAGATGTAAGCGTTCACAGTACCAGTTTTTTGAAAAGAAGCGTTGTTACGACATTAAATTATTATCGAAAAATTTATTACTTTCGAATGCGAAATGCTTAACACTTGTTTAAATAAAATAAAAATCATCCGAGCCGTTCAAACCATTTTAGTATTGATTAATTAAATTTTTTGAACTTCCAGATTCCAATCGAAACAGCTGCGTAAATTTCAATTCTTTTGTTGAAATTATACAGAGTGACCCATTTTGTTCTGAAGCACCCCTGTAAAATCTGAATCCAGTAAAATCTGATGATTCTGAATCCAGTGGTATAATCATAATAGAGTACACGCATATTTCATATTTTGCTTGAATATTAATTTATAATAGTAAATATAATATCAAAAAATACTAATAATAGGAAATAAACCAGTTTGCATTGGAAATTACTAAATTTTAAAATAAAATTTAAATTTCAATGCACTTTCCGACCACAACCCGAGGATTTCCGAACGCCACCGATGATACGTGTGATGTCATATCTCTTGTGTTTACTTATGTTAATATGGCCGGTATTGCATTTGGTTATGTGTAGTTGTGTGTTTATATTGTATTTTAATCTACTATTAATTGCTTCATCGACGTAAAAATATCATTTGTATGTTTGTTTGAGACCATTACGTGTTTGTGTGTGTTTTTTTTTATTTCTAAAAGTCAAGGTAAAGTGAAAAGTGGACATAAATATTCGATATTTCCGAGAATATTTTGAAACTTTTAGAAGAATATATTTTATTTACTAGTTCAGTGTTCAGTGACGATTCTTTCATATCTTGTGAGTAAAGATATGGCTAGCGAAGGTTTTGTAAAAGCACAAACTGATAACTTGCCCAAAGTAGACTCATTTGTGCTGCTTGAATATATCAAGTCAAACAGCTGCTTTAATGCAGAAGAAATAAGAGGAGTTAAAGCATTATCGTAAGAAAGATTTAAACTATGTATTATTTATATAATATATACCAACCATATTTCGATGTGTGGTCGTAAGAAAATGATGTTTTTATGGTTGTTTCTTAGACATATAGGTACATAACCTCAAACTATTTAAGAATAAAAATTACCAGCATAGAAGTAGGTACTTACATTAAAATGGTCTTCACAAACAAAAGTAATGCCATTCTCTTAAGTGTATTTTTGCTTGCGCCACCAGGTAAAGTAACAAATATTTTGTCTGGAGTTTTAATAGACGTTGATTCACACGCTGGAACAATGCAATACTTGGAATACAAAGTTTTTTTCGGCTTTATCCATTTTTAAAGCTTTCAGAAACAAATTAGATCACAAGAACTCAGAGCGTGATACACGAATAAGAACGTAAACAAATGACGTCACTCCATGGGGCAGCCATCTTGTAAAGCGCATTTTGGCGGACTTCAAAATTTTATGATTTTTAAAGTCGTTTTAAATTTTGTAAAAATAGGCATGCAAGGTGTTAGGAGACCTGATAAAGCGTCAATTCCCACCAATAGCAAAATGTATGCTTGTACCCTATTGAGAAAAAAAAATGCCTAATGTACTTTTGTCTTTTTTGGCAAACTAAAATTAACATAGAGGGCCTTGAACATAGTAATTAAGCTATGAAAATTTGTGCCAAAATACTGTTTTTAAAACTGAATCTAACAAAAAAAATCAAAACAAAATTGGTTGAAAATGCGGATTTTACGGGGGTGCTTCCCAACAAAATGGGTCACACTGTATGAGGGGATGAAATTTTTTGGAAAAAGCAACGATAAATCCTCAAAATTTCGTAATAGCGGTCTCGTATCCATATTAGTGAGATATCTGACAAAGGAACTTTTTAAAGACAAACAATTAACATGGTTCAACAAGCACCAAATGTCGCGAGGCACGCTACGCAATAAAATGTCAAATATCCTTAATACATTTTGAGTTTTAAGCGGAACCAAGACTTTTTAATGGACATGCCTCGAATTTTGCAGGACTCTGAATATTTGCGCGGACCTTCGCCCATTGATTTTTGTTCTATAAAATTACGTTTAAGCATTTCGTACAATCGCTTTTACTGGAAGTGCTTTACAAACAAGGCAGCATTTTGTCTTTTTTTTTTCAACGGCACACCGAAGGATAATACAGGACCGTCGATAATAATGATTAGTTCGAGAAAAAATTTTCAACAGAAAAAAGAGAAATGCCTCATTTTCTTGTTATATTATACAAGAAATAACATCTAATAAAATGTTTTTCTTCTTTATCAACAAAAATTTTATAAATCTAGCTTTGTTAGGTAAACCGTACCGTGTATGACTAGCTTTAGTTATATTTATTCGGTTTTTACGGTGCACGTTTTTAGTAGATTTTACTTCAAATGAATGTGTTATTTGATAAAAAAAACTATCGCCTAGATGAAAATAAAAATGTTTCATGTGGTATTGAAATATTTTCTGAAAACGGACCTGGTTAATGAACATCGCCAGTCATTTGTTCAATAGTTGACACTAATAAAAATGCATTACCAGACAAACATGGTTACTTTTATAGATCACAGATTGTCGAGTGTTATTATTGGCAGTTTATCAACTGCCAATATCCTAACACGTCTTCGATGCTTAGTTGGTATGTTCTTAACTTGTCGGTAATTATTTACATTTCTTGTTAATGACGTTATTTGTATTATATTTGTAAACAAATTTAGATAGAAACAGTTAATTTATATACTTATTCCTAAATCATTAGAATCCAATTTTGCTGGTATAATTTCCTATTAAAGTATTTTTACAGTTTTAAGTGTAATTTAATAACCGCCGGGGCCTACAGCACGGGAAGTAGTTGTTGAGCGGTCTCTGTTTTTGAAAAATATTTTACAAAACTCATGAAAAGCTGCGATATCTAATTTTCTATTGTTGAAAGTAACACTATGTATAAAAAATAAGATTATTTTAATGGAAAAATGTTAAAACTGATACTAATGTCCTTATTTTATCGAATATATATATTTTGTTGTTGATTCTGCTGGATTATTGTTAATTCTTAAATCAAATTCTTCCTCTAGAAACTGTAGCAATGGTTTTGATTTTTCATTGCTGAAGTTGATGTTAAAATCACCGGCTAAAATGAGTGGAACTTTATCTATAAGAGAGAGAGAGAGACAGACAGAGAAACATGCGACGCCGCACAGCTTACAATAGCTTACTATAGCAAAAAGTGTCGTGACAACTTTTCGTAAGAATTTTTTCCGTCTAGCCCCCTTTCACAACGCGCGATAAGTAACTTCGTTGCAAAAGGTAGAAAGTGTCGCGGGACACACGGTAGAAAATTTAATTCCTTTCAAGCAAAAATTATGTAATACATCTGACGTTATAGATAAACAATTTGCATATTCCTCGGTGGTCGAGTAGTAAGCAAACCAGACTCTCCGCGGTAGACCCGGGTTTGATTCCCCGTGAAGAAGTTTTTTTATTGTAAACTTTATTTTTAAATAATTATTCTGCTTGATATTAATAACGACAACAGGTAGACGTTTGAAATATTTAGCAGAATATTCATTATTATAGATAATGGTACGGTATACCCTTCATGAGGGAGTCCGACTGGCAACATCTACTTATATCAGCATTTAAAAAGGGTGCCAAAATATTGTTGTTGATACTGAATCTAACAAAAAAAATTAAATCAAAATCGAATGAAAAATGCGGATTTCACAAGGGTGCTTCCAAACAAAATTGGTCACACTATATAACGTCAAATATTTTTAATAACAAATAAAATGGATTTTTGAACATAAATCAACAAAATATTTATAGCTTATTAAAAACAACATTCTCGATTAGCGATAATTATAAAAGAGAGTCTTATTATGATCGAAATTTTTTTATCCGTCGCTTACACACACACACACACATACGACTTATATATAACCGATAACCATCTGATAGTTATATATGCCGTTTAATTGTCGGCTTGCTTGCCTCCGCTGCGTGCACAAGACATTTATCTACAGGTGAGACCAGCCAGAGCTTGACCTACATCACCAAAGCACGCGTTCAAACATGTGCTGCTCTCTTGCCCCAGGTGAATATTCAACAAGTATGCATAATTTTTTTTTCAATATTTCTACACGGATTGTCGCATCGAGGGAATTTTAGTTCGCTTAAACTTTGTGAATATAGTTAGATCGACAGGACTTACAAAAAAATAACGTACAACTTCAAGGGGGATGTTTGATATGAATAGTATGATCTTTGGAGGTGAATTCCGATTACATGGACGAGACAGTAGATGAGTAGCTGTACACAATATCACTCAGGTTAGGAAGATACTTATGGTATTGATTTTCGAAGAAATATGATCCAATTTTGCGGAGAAAAATTGATGGAGTTTCTGTAGAGTAGGGAGGGTGAGTGTAGGCTCACATGTGACCCATTGTACATCCTCCCGAGGAGTTGACCTCCTATAGGTCATCGTCCATCCTGTCCTTCCCAGGAAGGTGGACAGGTCACTAGGAGACATCTCCCTTATATCGGCAGATGTAGGCCAAGACTCACCGAAGACACACTCTCTTATTGGCGATAACTCCGGACACTCGCATGACAGTTTCATCTTCCTGTTCACACAACCTGCTTAGAGGTGTATCCACTAGCCCCATAGACTGGAGGTGTTTCCTTAGTTGACAGTGGCCAGCCAGAAATCCTACTGTTAAACTGGCAATTGATGGAGAACCTATACTAAGCCAAAATGGGAGAACAACTAGTTGTACTCCTGACCTAACAAACACATGAATAGCATGAGATTTATAAACACAACCATAGGCAAGTTTTGCCAAGAAAGAAACCTCTACACACATATTGTGATAAGTAGGCCGAGTTTTTCGACGATAAGGGAGGAGAAAGCACAACCTTCTCAATATATGGAGGATCTTAGATATGATATTTGAAGTTTATAATAAGGACGAGCCTAGACAAGGCCTAAATATTCCTGAAAGTTATATCTCATTTAAAAACCAGGAGGAGTAATTTAAATTTAAGTTGGTAATTCTGTAGATCTCTGATTGGTCAGATTTTGCCCAGTTTCACACAATACTTTTTAACCCTTTAATGCATTAGTTTTTTTTAAGTAAAAAATTATGATGAGGATGTTATTGGATTAAAATAACATTCATTCGACATTAGAACAGTATTTTGAAAAAAAGAAATTTCTAAATGAAAAAAAAATAACATACGCCTGTAGGCGGACCTGTGCATTTTCACCATAAATTAATTAAAGTAAAAATGATGTTAGCCTTTGGGCGGAGCTCTGCATTAGAGGGTTAATATTGACATCAGCTGATAATTTTCATTTTTTATAGTTCTGACAGATAGATATACCTAAATGGTCAAAAATGGATTTCAAGTACCCCCATAGAAAAAATCTAATGGTGTCAGATCTGGTGACCGAGGTGGCCATTCTATAGGACCTCGCCGGCCGATCCATTTAACTCGATATTCTTCATCCAGATAACGTCTTACTGCACCATAATAATGTGGGAGCACCATCTTGTTGAAATGTTATTTCCAGATGGCCGAATTCATCTGGATTATCTTCCAGAATTTCAAGAATTAACGGCTCGATTGCATTTTGTAACATCTCCAGATACACTTCACCGCTTAAATTTGAATTTAGGAAGACAGGACCAACTCTGTGGTTTCCCAAAATACCTGCACAAACTTTAACTTTTTCTGGAAATTGGGAATGTTGTTCACGAAAGGTGTGAGGATTTGTGTCACTTCAATACCTAACATTTTGTGTATTCACATTTCCATTGAGGCAAAAAGTACTTTCGTCACTAAAACAAATTGTTTTTGTGTAATGTGAGTTTTGACTAATTTTATTTGTCATACATTCACAGAATTCGAGTCTTCTGTCGGGGTCGTCATCCGAAAGGTGGTGCATCATTTTTAACTTGTATGGATGAAATTTATTTTTAGCCAACACTTTCTGTACTGTACTTTTACATACTTCACAGATAGACGCAACTTTAGTTGAAGAGGAAGTAGGGTTTACTACCATTTCAGCAACTATATCAATTTTTTTATCATCACTAAATGTTGGTCGACCAGATCGTTTGGCATCTTGAACACTACCTGTTGCTTCAAACTTGTGAAGAAGCTCCCTCAAATAAGTTCTCGAGATAGGGCGATCTGGGTATCTCTCATTAAATAAACGTTCCGCTTCATGGAGATTCTTTCTAGATTTACCAATTATTAAGATAGCTGCTACTTTATCGGCTTGACTACGTACCATTTTGCCTATGTAAACTCTTAAACGTCTTGTTAAACAATAATAAAATAAAATATTTAAGCTATTTAGAAAATTTTTGCAAAGCAGCAAATACTATTAAATTAAAAACGTCAATTTTTTTGACAACTATCCAGAGGCGGACTGAAAAATCTTCAATATTTAAATGTGAAATAATAATTTTGGTATTTATTTAATTTATCCGTCAAAATTAGTTTAAACCCAAACAAAATGTCAATGCCTTTCAAACGAGATATCACTTGCCATAAGGTCCTATTTAAAATTATTGGCCAGAGTGGCACTGTGACGTCATCTATTACTAATACGTCACCTCTTACCATTCGTAGAGAAGTTTACAACACTTTATTTTCACCCTCCAAATTTTATTTATGCAAGTGTAGCCGTTTAAAAGATACGAGGGGGGAGGGGACTTTTGAAATGCACTGTATAAAAGAATGGGTTTTTTTAAGTATAGTGAAAATTATAGAATAATTTGAAAAATTAACTTATTAACTTCCTTTTTATTGCATTCAGATATTTGCTAATTAAAAACAGTTATATTAGAGTGATGTGTATTTTCCAATCTATACGAAACAGGACAAAGTGTTACATGTGACTATTACCCGTCTGTTCAACATCTGAATAATCTACTAGACAGACGAAAAATCGACTTATGACTATGCGTGGCTGATTTCTTTATCAATCAAGGCATATTGAATAGATTTGGAACTCGACTGTTGACTACTTTTTCGGAACACACCCTTTAGTAACTAATCTGGTAACTTTTAGTGGTGCGACTGAGGCTTTTCAAATTACTTCTCCTGGTTATTAAATTAGAGTTTACTTTTGACGTTTGAAAGTCATCAAGGTTAACGCATTTTTGAAGTGAGTACATATTGGCAAAAAAGCATCTAAAATTTCATATATTTCAGCATAAGAATACAGTAGATGAAGCAATCCTTCTGCCATCACAAACGACATCAAAATATTCAAAATTCTAATTATTTCTTGCATAAACAAATCATTAACAACCGTCCGGTTTTTTTTGTACATCATTATTATCCTATCGGCCACCATTACTAATGGAATATGATTATAAAATATATATTCGAAAGAAAAAAAAAAATTCTCGATGACAAATGGATTTCACATGACTGCTATTTCGATTGTATATCGCTACTTTTAATGCCGTTCATTAACATAAACTTATGTAATAACAATAGAGCATTTACATGTCACATTATTAACCGAGATATGATTTATGTTCCTTCGGAAGATTCAACGATATTATAAATAATAATAATATCCTCTATCTCTCTGTGTATGCGTATTATATTCAATTCGAATTTGCTTTCTATTGAAATTAATAATTAAATACGAATAACGGATGTGAAAAATATTAAATACAAGTGTCACTATCAATGGAAATTGTTATTTTTTATTGAAATGGATTTATTATTTATTTATAAGCTTTATTACTTTGTTAGGAAATTGTTGCATTCAAATACTCTATGTACAGGGTTATTCATCATAAATTACCCACCCCCTATCATCGGTATAAAAGTTGTTTGGTTACAGATGAATTTTCTCAATATTCTATCAAAAATTCAGTAGCGTGCAATTTTAAGGGGATACAAAAAATAATAGTTCTTTTTTAAATGGGACACCCTGTATATTTTCACATTTTTGGAATGGACTTTTTTTTATTCCAAAAATATATAATACGTTACCCCTACCTTGTACCGTTTTTGAGTTATCAAATGTTGAAAAGCTAAGTTTAAGTAATTACTGTAAATATGAAAAAGATAATTTATTAAAGGAAGCTATGAAAATGACAACTAATACTTATTTGATAATAGACATTTTTCCAATAAAGTAATTAAAATGGTTTACAGAAATTCAACTTGAAATTAACAATCTAAATGAAAATAATGAAGTCATCTGCAATGCTATTATTGTTACGAACTCACTGATTCAGAAGCCGGTCCTGTCGCAAACTATGAATGCGACCTTTCTAGAAAGGTTCTCGAACAGGTAATATTCAGACTGTTGTCGAAGCGTACAATGGTTTCTTCACGAATGGTCTCGAATTATAAAGTATACGCAGAGGTGGTATATTCAAGAATGTTCTAGAGCTGCAAAGAACAATATATACGCGGGTTTTCGAGTGAGTCGAGGAGTTGTTCGGTATACAGTGAATCGGTAAACAGTTTCAGTATACAGTGAGTGAACAGATAGTGAATATAAATAGTGTTGAATATAAATTGGGACAATTATTATACCTGTAGATAAATTAGTAGACATTAAGTAGCGTGTATATGAATTGAGTTCATTATAGTGTGTAAATGTTTCTTCAATAAATTAATAGTAATTAGCCATAGTGAAGGTATAATTTTATCCCACGGTAAAAACTGTTTAAATAAATAAGAAAAGCACATTACATTATAAATAATATAAGAAGGTGTTATCAATTTTGCATTAACAATAATGGTGGACATCTCGAATTTTTTTAAATTCTGACATTTTTTTTTTAATTATTACAAACCAATTAGGGGGGTAAGACCTTTAAAATTCGATTTTGCCTTCTTAAGGACAGGTCTAAGTTATATATTTGGAATTTTTCTTTCTTATTGAGAACCATTCTAATTAATTTATATGAAAAATGTCAATTATCAAACATATTAGTTGTCATTTTCATAGCTTACTTTAATAAATTATTTTTTTCTAATTTTGACATGTGAAGTGGCACTTTTTAAAACTGATTGACATTATGAAACGTCTTACTTTTTGTAACTAGTTGCATAAAGTAAAATTTTATGGAATTGGTGACGAAAAATGTATTTCAAAATTAGTGACAAAAAGAATGATTCTATTTATTAAACTCTTATAATACAAGTTAAAGACATAAATTATAAATTAATTAATTATTATAAATATTGATAACAAAATTATTGCAATTATTCAAATTAATTCCCGGCGACATATTTTTTTCATTGCTCGAACTTGCTGTTATTTGGGAAGCGGCGCACATTGCATTAGATGTTTCACCAAATATTTCTTGCGCTATAAGTTTTTTATTATTCGTGGAATTTTCAACATATCCCTCCGCAACAGAGGTAGATTTCCAACCTCCATGCCTCTCTAATTTTAAAATATCAGCGCCACTGTCTGCTAGGAAAATGGCAGAGCTTCTTCTGAAGCAGTGGCCAGTATATAGAACAGGATTTGAAAGACCAAGAAATTGTGCAATAACTTTTGGCAGACTGCTAAATGTGTTAATTCCCACAGGATTTCTGGTACATTTTCCATTCGCATATTTTACAAAAAATCTGTTGTGTTCAAGAACCTGGGGACGCAACTTCATATATTTTCCTAATATTTCAACAAGATTCGTATTTTCAATGTCTCCAGTGGTAATTGCAAACTGCCGTATAACTTTTGTTTTTGAAGGTGGGATATCAACACGAAAATGGCTTTCTTCGTCTATAACATTTTCAACTGGAAGAAATGTTAATTCTGCTTTTCTGCATGCTCCTGCCATTCCAATTATCATTGCAACCTTAGCCATTAAGTATTCTTTGTCATCAGCTTCCACTAAAAATTTGGCAAAATCTTCTTTAATAAAAACTTTTGACTTTTTAGCACTGTACCCGTCCGCTTGCCTTTTAATATATGCTACTAAATTTGTATATTTTTTAATATCAATATTCCTTTTCAGATTTAGTTCAGACCTTAACATTGAGTAAAGTTTCCATAATGTGGAAAATTTTAGATCTTTCTTACCCTCAAAATATGCAAGTAAAACTTTCTCATTAACATGTTTAATTTTCTTCTCATCACACCACGTAACAAATTTTTCGTATGCCAAATCATAAACTGCCTTTGACTTTTTGGGAATTACTGATAATAGAGCATTACCTGCTGCCTCTTCAATATCGCTTGGTAGCTCATCAGAACTTGAATCACTCATTTTTTAAAAATATATCAAACTCGCTAAAAACCTTCTGTCTGGACAATTTTACAAAATGTCAAACTGACAACTAACATGAAGTAACAGCAACAAACTAAATTTATGTTTTCCAAATTTTTATCAATTATATTAAATTTTATTTTTTTATTACTTTCTTCAAAATTAGGAAAAATCTTGTATGCTAAACGTTACGAAATGAAATTTTGTGTAACTTGTGACTTTTTCTTATTAAAGTAATAATAACGATGATAAGGGGTGGGTAATTTATAATGAATAACCCTGTACTTGTTGAATTAAACTATAGTAGGGGTGGAGATTGAGTATCTTTATAGCAGTTTTATTTATTTTTTTAATCAAAGAATGAAAAGTAATACCTGAGTGAATGAAGTACGCAGTTTTTCGTCCGTTTCCTGGTAGCATGTGACCACCAAAGGGACCCGACTCGTCCAAGGCATCACGTCTTTGGTTTTCTTCTTATTCTTGTTCTCCGTCTGTCACCGCAATCATGAAGAACGACAAAGATGTTTTCGAAAAAAATAACTCGGGTTGATTGTAGAGTTAAAAGTTTTAAGCTAAAGTAACTGTTATTTTTCAACAGTTATCAATTTATTTTTGGGTTTTTTTCAATAGGTTCTCAATTAAAATCGAGAATTTTTCGTTAATATGGAGACGGATGAATCCAATAACAGATCCACCACCAATGGCAGTCACCCACGAAAACGTCGATGTCATTTATGTCACATATATCGTGAAATTGGAGCATTGCAGTTGTTTATTTCGAAAAACCCACCCCCAAACGACAAAAGATCCTCCATCTTGGCTACTACATTTTTTTCCAACATTTCGCATACTTTGTTTTTGAAATTTCGTTTGTTTACCATTATAGGCGATAATTATTTGCATTTATTTCGAAAATATGTTGCACTACGGCCATCAAATATACAGGAACGTCGTTTTTTTTTTGAAGTATGTTAATGGGAATTGTCAAAGAATGGTTGTTGATATTCACAAAATTAGTGCTGTGCCGCAAGAAATTGCAAAATTTTTGAAGTTAGATAATTGGAAGGAGTATACTGGACATTCGCTAAGAAGAACATCTGCTACACTTCTTACTGATGGTGGCGGTGACCTCACTTGTCTTAAAAGACAAGGAGGTTGGAAATCGAGTACGGTAGCAGAAGGATATATCGAAGATTCACGTATCAACAAAGAGAATACTGCCAGAAAAATATTGCAACCTGACAAAGAAGGTACAAGTACCTGTTCAGATATTTCCTCGAATGTTTCATCAACAGTTACGGAGAATATTTTGAGTTGTTCAAACATTAATTAAAATCTTTTGAATTGTTCGAAAATTGTTAGTGATAATTTCAGTGGTGCTTTGAATTTTGACAATAATTGTTCCAATTGTACATTCAATATCACTACAAATAACATAAATACCTATATATAGTTGCCCAAACCGAAAACAAGAAGTAACAGAATAAATGCGAATAGATTGGAAGAAGAGGAGACAAGACAACTTTATAGGACAAACTTAGAAGAAAGAATGAAAAATTTAGAAGAAGCTAGCGACATTGAAAACATGTGGAAGAATTTGAGCGAGGCGATGTTGCAAACTGTCCAAGAATGTAAAAGGGAGAACAAACGAAATAGGCAGGAGTGGTTCGACAAAGAATGTGAAAATGAACTATACGAAAGAAATAAAATAAGAAAAGAAATGTTAAAGACCAACACTCGAGAAATAAGGAAAAAGTATGAAGAACAGAGGAGAAGATGCAAGAGAATAATCAGAGAAAAAAAGAGAAATTATCAAGATCAGTACGGAGTACGAAAAATGTACCAAGGTATAAAGGAGCAAAAGAAGGGATACCAAGCCAGAAGTTCATTTTATAAAGATAAAGAAGGCAAGATTCTAGCAGGAGAAGCCGAAATTTTGGATAGATGGAGGCTAAAGCTAAAGCTAAGCTAAAAAATATATTAAACAGTAAAGTGCTAGCTAGAAGTGCCAAAATAAGAATATATAAAACGGTACTAAGACCTATAGTGCTATTCGGAAGCGAAACGTGGACACTGGGTAAAAATGAACAAAATATGCTAGCGATTTGGGAAAGGAAATGTCTACGCGAAATTTTTAGAGGGAAGAAAATAGACGACATATGGCAGAGAAGAAGCAATAAAGAACTGAGAGAACTATTTGATCAACCAGACATTATAGGTACTGCAAAGGGAAATAGATTGAGATGGATTGGCCACATACAGAGAATGAAAAATGAAAGGGTACCCCACAAAATAGTAGAAAGCGGGATAGGAGGAAAGAGGAAAAGAGGACGACCCAAAGCAAGATGGATGGAAGAGGTGTTAAAAGACCTTAGAACACTAAAAATAACCAACTGGAAAAGAAAAGCAGAGAACAGGAAAGAATGGAGAAAGGAGAAAGTCAACAAAGCCATGGGCCTTCTAGGCCTGCAGAGCTGATTATTTATATACCGAGGCGTCAGCTAAATCTTGGTGGCACTCTAGTACTAGCCCAAATATAACTTGTTTACTGGTTAGTTCTTTTGTGGCACTTAATCCTTAGGCTTCTCTAGAGTAAACTCCACGTCCTGAGCCTTCTTTGCATATTGCATTTGCAGCATCTGGCTCTGCGTTCTGTTTCAATTGTATTTTGTAAGGGGTTTATGAAACACAAACCTGTATAACCCACCTCTATTAGAAACAAATAAAAAATCTAGAACGATACCCGACGGATCCGATAATGCCCTGCACGTATTTGACACGATCGATTCCATCTCTAACAAAGAAGCAGCGAAAAATGTAACCGCGTCGGTCTGTGGTGACGATATCAAAGTTCATTATCGGTACTGGGTAACGTACCTAATCAGGAATGATATCGTTTAATTTGATGCGTGAAGATACGCGGCCTCTTGTATATGGAAAATAGCGCCCATTGCGACAATCTCAGAGACCACTAATTAGCCTCATTATCAGCTAAGGACATGATTTCATGGAACCATCGCTTAGCGAGCACGTCCAATCACAGTCCGAGCTTTTGTGCAAACTATTCCTTCGCAATTACGCGCGGTTTTTCTTAAAATGTAGTTATTACATCTATGGTAACTGCGCTGCGTCGTCTCTGTGTTGTGTGTGTGTGTGTGTGAATTTTTTTCCTTTTTTTTAATTACACTTATTCCTATTCGTGTTATTTAAACTTTTATTCAGATACGCAGTAGTATTTCCATACATTTTCTTCTAAACGGGCAATATTTTTAGTGCAATATGTGGCTGCAATATTGGCAACTGATGTAGCCCAGCCAGCTTGGCAACATTTTCATTGTAGCATATAGCTCTGCCATATATATCTCCGCAATATTGTTTGCAATACTTTGACCACTTTGTTGCAGCATGTTACACTGACTATTTCACTAGAGTAAATTGATAACTGACAAAATTTTAAGGTTTTGAACTGGCAATTTTTTGTCTTGTTGCGGCAATTTTTTGACGTTTAATATATCAAATCTATGTGTATAAAATTCTATCACTCTGTATGATAAAATTCAATATAAAATCTTTGTTAGTGGTTTCTAAGGAAACTAAGTTGTTTAAAAATTATTAAAACTGTTTCAAACATTTAAATAAGTATTATTAACATGAATAATAGAAGATTTGGAAATAATTCAATAAATGAAATAGAGAATACAAATAAGCAAAGTATACCGCGAAATACAATGAAGACAAAAAAGTCTGCGTGGGAACAGTTTAGAATGTTTCTGGACGCACGTAATTATACGTTAGAAAAGGATACTTCTGAACAAGTTATAGCAAAAATTCTTGAAGATTATGGTTTTAACATGAAAAAAAGAAATGGAAACGAATATACTGAAGCTAGTGTGAAAACACTTTGGAATACGACTACTCAAATGGTTCAGGAAAAATATTTTCTAGAATTTAACATCAAAATTGATCCATTTAAAGATATTATCTATAAATTTGCTAGATTGGCCAGAGATACAAAACGTAAAAAGCTTCAGGCTGAACCTGCAACCAAAAAAAGAAGTTCTAACGCGTTTACCAAAGAAGAATTAATGGAAATGGTCGAAAGCTATTCTGAAGATAATCCTGATGGGTTACAAAAAAAGTTTTTTCATTTATGTTCGTTCGAGTTAGCATGGCGTGGAAACGAAGCTGCTAATTGTGATATTAATTACTTTAAAAAAGAATATGATAATAAAGGTAATTTTACTGGCAGGGTAGAATATAATCCAATCTTTTCCAAAACGACGCAAGGAGGATCAAAAGCTTTATCTGGCAGTAAGTGGCTGGTAAGATATAATGCTGACAACAATTTGTGTCCCGTTCGTTTATTTTTAAAAATTATTTAAAAAAGAGAATCCAATCCTTATCTTACAACAACAAGTTTATTTTTAACAGTACATCCAAATTGGGAGAAAGGAATATGGTACAAAAATTAACCATAGGGAATTAATACAATGTCAAAGTGGACGAAAATATCGGCAGAATCAATTGGTATACACACAAAAAAATAAAAATAACCAATCATTCACATAGAGCTTCTGCAATATCTGCATTAGCAAAAGAAGGAGTTGGTGAACAAGAAGTAATTAAGCTTACAGGACATTCTTCTGCCCATTATTTGAAACCATATTAACAATTAAATGAAGAACACCATTTCCAACTTATAGAGAACCTTCGAGAAAATAAAAATAAAGAAAACGAATCCTCAGTTTCTAACTTAAATTCATCACAGGTTATGATGCAAAACAATCCCCAAAATAATGCTTCAACGTACAATTATAATAATTGTACTTTTTACATAAATAAGTAATTTTTTTTCATAATGTTATTATTTTTTTGGCTTTGTATAATTGAAGTTTGCAGTAAATAAAACGTTTAAACATATGATTGTTTAGTTTTTCTCTCGTAAAATAGTCATGTCGAATACCACTCAATTAAAAATTTTGTAAGGTAAAATTTTTCTCTCGTCGTATTAAAGTTTGTTGCTTTTAGGTAATTTTGCTCATGACATTTAATCCAAAACCACTCGCCAAACGGCTCGTGGTTTTGTTAAAAATGTCATTCGCAAAATTGCCAAGCAACAAACTTTCATGACAATCGAAAAATTTTGCCGACAAAATTTTCACTCTCGTGGTATTATATATGAAAATACGGTCCCGGAAGCGATTTTACTTAACCCCGTACCTGAGTAAGCGTACCTACCTGCGATATAACATGATTTTAAAATCTTCACCGTGTGCACGCGCGTATGTAGATGTAGGTTAAGCCGAACCATTACAATTTACCAAATTGTGCACCTGCCCGAAATGCCTTTTGATCGGTACTTTCTATATTTTTATAAACACATGTTTTACTAAGCATTTAACAAAAGAAAATCATAAGTTTTATGTGAGAATTACCACAAAAAAAAAATTAACTGTAGTTTATTTTCAAAATACGTAGAGCTCGGTTACTTTCGATACACATGGATGTGTCTAAGTCGTTATTTTTTAATAAGGGATCCGCAAGAACAATGATTTTACGCAAAAAATTGACGTATCATTGAGATTTGATAACACTACCTGCGGAACCAGCTTAGAAAGCAGGTATATTGATTAGTTCGAACGAAATTTCTCGCCTTAGTGGAATTTTAAAATAAGAATTGGCGCGCATATGGTTAATGTATAAAATTTTGTGTAATGAATGATAAAAATAGTTATTTATGATACAAGTGCTTGAAGTTATACTTTTGCGCACGAGTTGCGAAAATGCAAGGCACGAACGTAGCGAGTGCCTTTTTCGCAATAAGTGCGCAAAAGTACTTCACGCACAAGTGTCATACAAAACTTTATCTACGACCACATGAAGGAAAAATGTGCTTTGAAGGGGTTTAAAAACATAAAAATAATTTTTTTTATAAACAAATATATATGTTACCGTGAAAGACCGAAATCTGGTGAATGTCAACATTCTCAACGTTGCTTGACGTATGTCAGAAATATTATTGAAATTTCATTATTTCTAACTTACATCGGCGATTGTCGACATTCAGGATGCACTCTTGGTGTATGTTAAAAAGATTTTTTTTGAAATAAAAACAAAAAAATCCATAGGTCTTTATTTATTAAAATAATATGGGAAGAAGACTTTGTTGAACTCAAAACAAACAGTAGAACATAAAAATATAAAATGAAATATAAAAAATAAGAACAATATCTTATTTATTGCAACAACTTAAACTACCGTGGCACTTCGAATTTCACAAAAGTTCCTTGCTTTCACAGCTGCATTTAGTCGTGAAACACTTCCTTTTGCAGTTACAACGTGTATAGCCTTGCTCTCCACAGAAAAAAATCTAACGGCGTAAGGTCTGGCGATCTAGCTGGCCACTCAATAGTACCTCTTCGTCCAATCTATTTATTGGGGAAGATTTCATCTAAATAAGTTCTTACCATTAAAGCATAATGGGGTGTTGCACCGTCTTGCTGGAACTAAACATTTTCATTCGGTAAGCTAGGATCTATTGCGTTGGGATATAAGTTTGCCAACGCAGGAATAACTTCATTTCTAAGCATATTTAAATATTTTTCAGCAGTCAAATTTTCATCTATAAATATAGGACCAATAATATGGTCGCCTATGATTCCGGCCCAAACGTTCACCTTTTGAGGGTACTGAGTATGTGTCTCACGCATCCAATTAGGATTCTCTGCTGACCAATATCTACAGTTCTGTCGGTTTACTTCTCCATTCAATGTGAATGTTGATTCGTCAGAAAAAAGAATGGTACCAAGAGCTATCTCATTTTTGTTCAGCTTATTCATCAATCTTTCGCAGAAATCCATTCTACGATCTGGATCGTCTTCTGTTAACTCCTGCACAAAAGTTAATTTGTAGGGATGAAGTTTTTCTTTATGAAGACATCTAGAACAGTTGTATGACTAACATTATTTTTACGGGCAATTTGTCGTGTACTTGAAGTTGGATTCTCTTCGACACTTAACAAAATATCCACTTTCACATCATCTTCAACGAAGTGTGGTTTCCTTTTCAATGGTTTGACATGTCCAAGTTCTCTGAATTGTGCATGAATTTTAGACACAGTACTTTGTGAAATATTGAGCAATTCGGGATACCTGTGATTAAATAAGTTTGCCACTTCAACTTGACTTTCTGCAGTTATCCCCGTACCCGATCATCATTAAAATCTCAATTCGGTGAGTCTCAGTTAAATATTTCATTGTTATGTCGACAAGGAAAGAGTGTTTGACAAAGATTTTACTTTTTCAGTATAAACTGTCAACACATCAACAACTGACAGAATAGAAAACAATCGACATTATTTACTGATTTAAAACAATCCACATTATTTACCGTTTTTGTCTAATTATCGGCGTTTCTAGGCAATTTTTAGCTATTTATGATAAAATTCATGGGCGTAGCAGGTTTTGTTTAATATACAAATACGACTAATAATTAGTTAGTTTAGATTTTTGATAAATCCATATTTAGTTAATTTAAAAAAGTACCAATATTTCAAGTGTAATAAATTATTAATTTTAGAATTTTCCCATGTATAATTCATTCCTTAAGTGGTTTCCACACTGTATATTAACAATTACTCTCATTTACCTAATACCAACAATAATAAATATTCCCTCATTAAATAAAATAAAAAATTATGGAATCGGTCTGAAGCCTTAGGCAATCATTGCAGCCGTTTCTTACTGAGTGTTCAACACTTGCTAGATTACGTAATACTTAATCGCTTAGGAAGTCGCTCAGGTACTCATTTCCGTTTAATTAACGCGACGGGTACCTGCCTTCGATCATTCTTTTACTCGATATTATCGAGAAATTTTCTCGGTGAATCCTGCAGATGGTCTAAAATACGTGAAACGAATATTTGAAACGCATAATATTAACCCAAATCGGACAGGTATTTACTGAATTTTAATATTAAAAGTTACATAATTGCTAGTTCCAAAACGGTGTGGGAATGCCTAGGCAAACTCAATGAACTAGGCGAGAACAACATATTCACCTTACTATGGATTCCAGGACACACTGGTATAGAAGTCTGAAGGGGCAGCCTAAAATTGGACGCTGTCGGAAGGATTAAGTCCTTCAAGGATTAAGCTTATATTAGATCAACCGGGTTTGGGGCTGGGTTTTCTTGTCTTTTTTTGGTTTTCTTTTCTTATTTTCTGATATTTTATACATAGTTACACTTTGATCAAACGGGTTTGGGCCTGGGTTTTCTTGTTTTTTTTTTAGTTTTCTATTTCTTATTTTCTGATATTTTTATACAAAATAATACAGGTAGAAGGATTAGTAGAAGTACCTAGCGTCGAATTTAAGGGTCTGCAAGGAGGTACATAAAGTGGGAAAAAGATTAAGTGAAATTTTAGCGTCGAATTTATGCACGCCCGTCTGAAGATAACTCCATGTTGAATTGAACACGAGTTAAATAAATATTGATGAAAACAAGTATATTGCTCAAACAATTAGAGATGGAGGTAGGATTAATTGGAAATTTTAAAATTATTAATTTATTACACTTGAAATATTGGTACTTTTTTAAATTAGCTAAATATGGATTTATCAAAAATCTAAACTAACTAATTATTAGACGTATTTGTATATTAAAAAAAACCTGCTACGCCCATGAATTTTATCATAAATACCTAAAAACGCCAATAATTAGACAAAATCGGTAAATAATGTGGATTATTTTCTATTCTGTCAGTTGTTGATGTGTTGACAGTTTATACTGAAAAAGTAAAATCTTTGTCAAACACTCTTGTCTCTTGTCTCTTG
Source organism: Galerucella pusilla (assembly GCA_910591695.1). Classification (NCBI taxonomy): domain Eukaryota; kingdom Metazoa; phylum Arthropoda; class Insecta; order Coleoptera; family Chrysomelidae; genus Galerucella; species Galerucella pusilla. The sequence continues at coordinate 31,545 of CAJUYI010001807.1, forward strand.
TCGACATAATAATGAAATATTCAACTGAGACTCACCGAATAGAGATTTTAATGATGATCGGGTACGGGGATAACTGCAGAAGTCAAGTTGAAGTGGCAAACTTATTAAATTTAATCACAGGTATCCCGAATTGCCTAATATTTCACAAAGTACTGTGTCTAAAATTCATGCACAATTCAGAGAACTTGGACATGTCAAACCATTGAAAAGTAAACCACACTTAGTTGAAGATGATGTGAAAGTGGATATTTTGTTAAGTGTCGAAGAGAATACAACTCCAAGTACACGTCAAATTGCCCGTGAAAATAATGTTAGTCATACAACTGTTCTAAGATGTCTTCATAAAGAAAAACTTCATCTCTACAAATTAACGTTTGTGCAGGAGTTAACAGAAGACGATCCAGATCGTAGAATAGATTCATTCACATTGAATTTTGAGGTAAACCGACAGAACTGTAGATATTGGTCAGCAGAGAATCCTTATTGAATGCGTGAGACACATACTCAGTACCCTCAAAAGGTGATCGTTTGGGCCGGTATCATAGGCGACCATATTATTGGTCCTATATTTATAGATGGAAATTTGACAGCTGCAAAATATTCAAATATGCTTAGAAATGAAGTTATTCCTGCGTTGGCAAACTTATATCCCAACGCAATAGATCCTAGCTTACCGAATGAAAATGTTTGGTTCCAGCAAGGCGGGGGAACATTTTCCTAAGTTGAAGCCTAAAGACATCCTGAAATTCCTTCGGGAAATAGGACTAAAGGAACTACTAGTTTCTGAGACTCTCAAGTCGCAAGTTAAAACGACGAAATATCTTGGAATGTAGTATACATCGCGTAATTTTCTGTTACTTGTACTTCTAAACTTGCAAAGTTACCGTAAAATAAATATTTATTCAACAACTTTTTTTTTCGGGTGCAAGTTCTCAAGCAATCTCATAAAATTCCGATGGTATGTAACACCATTGAGATCGTCGATTCGCAGAAAATTACTGGCTAATAATAAATGAAAAAGTGGTAATGATTATCGACAGAAAAAAAAAACAACCGTCGATAGAATTCTCTAAATGTCATTTTATGACTTACTCGTTGTCGATATGACAACAATATATTGAGAGATGTTGTTCAAAAAAGCGACCACCGGTTGTGAAATGAAATAATAAGCCATAAAATGGTCCCGATCGCCGTGATAAGGCATTACAGAAAAAGTGGTCTTAAACTGTGTGCTTGTAAAGCTTATACAAACGTTGAATATATATATGGAGTTTAATGCATTTAATTTTTAACTTTTAATGTTTCGTAAAATCTCGTACAACCATTGGTGTTCTTTTCAAACAAAAATAAATCTATATTTTTATTGTACTTCTTATATAAAAAATAGTACTATATTTCAGAAAACCTGCAAAGTATAGATGAGAAGTGGGAAAAAATGGAAGGAGGGATACAACATGCAAACAAAACAATTATTCCCAAAAAACAAAAATTCAAGGAGAAAGAAATGGTGGAATGCCGAATGTGCAAAAGAAATAGAGGAAAGAAATAAATTGAGAATTAAAGCAATACACGTACACTGGGAAAACAGAAGACAAAAAGGCATATAATGAACAAAGACGAAAAGCATAGAAAGTATGCAAAGAAAAAGAGAGGAAAGGGAACAGAAAACTAGAGAAATTAAAAATTACTAACAAAAGAAATACGAAACTTCTACAGAGAAGTAAAAAAAGAGAAACGGACACCAAACCAGGCAGTGTTATATGAAAGATGCGGAAGGGAATTTGATAGGTGAGGACAGTGAAATAAGAGCGAGGTGAAAGGAATATTTTGAACAAACGCTAAACACAGATGAAGTAGAAAACATACAAGAAGTAGGGTGCATTTACATAGAAGTTCCAGAACAAACTAGACAGGAAATTGATGAAATAATAGCTCAACTCAAGAACAACAAATGCCCTGGTATGAACAGAATTACAGCAGAAAATATTAAATATGCCGTTGAAGAACTGAAACAACAAATTTACGAATTAATATTGGAAATATGGAAAAAAGAAAGGATACCCAAAAATTGGAACCATTCTCTGATAATACCTATTCTAAAAAAAGGAGATGCAACTGATTGTAATAATTACAGGGGGATATCCTTATTAGATGTCGTATTTAAGATCCTAGCTATTATGATTAAAAAAAAATTAGAACCGATCTCAGAAAAAGTAATAGGAGAATACCAAGCTGGCTTCAGAAAAGGAAGAGAAACGACAGATCAGATATTCAGGAAATTTTAGGAAATTCAGGAAATTCAAGGAAATATGATTCTATCTCCAGAAGTAATCTGTTAAAGGTTTTGAATGAATTCGAGATCCCAAGAAAATTGGTGAATCTTGTGAAGATGACTCTCATCAAAACTACTAGTAGTGTACAGATCAGAGGTGAAGGCTCAGAAAGTTTTGAAATAGGAAAAGGTGTGAATAGGTCAACATTACTATTCAACCTTGCATTAGAAAAAATTATAAAAGACAGCAGATTGAATATAGAGGGACACATTTACTATAAAAGCCATCAAGTTATTTATTATGCGGACGATATGGCCATAATTTCAAGAACAGAGAAGGATTTGGGTGAAAGAACAAAAAATTTAATAGAAGCGGCCGCTAAAATGGGACTTACGATAAACGAACGGAAAAGTGAGCTGATGAGACTCTGAAACCAGACAACAAATGACAAATTTAGAGTAGAAACCCAAAGAGTAATCATCGAATTTGGATATGTGGAAGAGTTTATATATCTAGGAACCCTGTTAAATAGTGATTGTAGTGAAGAAAAGGAAATTAAAAATAGAATCATGAAAGCTAACAAAAGTGCAGGAGCAATAAATCACCTAGTCCGGTCAAAGCATCTGTCAAGGAAATCAAAACTAAGATTGTACAGTACTATATTGAAGCCTACGATATTGTATAGTTGTGAGACATGGGTTTTAAACAAAAAACAAAGAGAAAGTGCAATTAGATGGGAAAGGAGAATGTTAAGAAGAATTCTGGGAGGAAAAAAAGTAAAAGGGGTGTATATGAGAAGGACTAACGAAGAATTATATAACATTTATCGTGAACCCGAAATAGATGCAACTATTTCATCAAGAAGATTCAGTGGTTAGGGCACATAAAAAGGAAGGAAGGAGGAAGAATAGTGAAACAAATGGCATGGAGAGTTCCGGAAGGCAAGAAGAAAAGTATGGGGAGAAATTACAAAGCCATGGAATGTTAAAAGCTATATATTCAGAACATCCACTATACAGTTCCGATTTAGTCTGAAACAACTTTTTATTCTCGCACAAAAATAAATTATGGTAAAACATAATGTGCGTTAATGACCATGATATCGCACGACTGGTATAAACCCCGAAGTAGGTGTGGGTCAATTGAAGCTAAGCCTATGACCAGAAGCGCTACCTCTGCTGCAGGTAGCCAATGATGCAATAGAACCCAGGTTTGTGTTTAATAAACCCTACAAAATACAAATAAAACAGAACACAGAGTCAGATGCTGCAGATGCAATACAGATGGCTCAAAAACGAAAGAAGGCTCAGGATGTGGAGTTTACTCCTAAGCACTAAGCCTAAGGATTAAGTGGGTAATGGGAAACAATACCAGCGTTGTTCAAACAGAACTGGCTGGTATCTCAATTGCCACAAAAGAACTAACCAGAAGAGGAATTTCTGGCAAAAACATAATAATCTGCACTGATAGTAGACAAGCCCTATTAGCCTTGAACAGACAACGTGTTAGTACTAGAGTGCCACCAAGATTTAGCTGACGCCTCGGCAGATAACAATATTATCCTGAGGTGGGTTAAAAGGCACGACAGGAGTAAAGGAAATCGCATTGCTGATTTTTCAGCCAGGGAAGCCGCTGGACTAAAAATTCTAGGACCCAGTGACACCAACGACCTAAAGACTTCGACAATTGCGGAACTAGCTAAACGTTACACCCAAGCTCAATCTCTTAAAAGATGGGATGGAGTCAAAGGATCACCCTGGGCGACTCTGGGAAGCTGGCGACGGAGAAATATTTGACGATGACCAGGAAAAACCTACGTTTAACAGTAGGATTTCTGATTGGCCACTGTCAACTAAGGAAACACCTCCATACTATGGAGCTAGTGGACTCACATCTATGCAGGATGTGTGAACAGGAAGATGAAACTGTCAGGCATGTCTTATGCGAGTGTCCGGAGTTATCGTCAATAAGAGAGTAAGTGTTCGGTGAGGCTTGGCCTACACCTGCCGATATAAAGGAGATGTCTCCTAGTGATCTGTCCATCTTCCTGGGAAGGACAGGATGGTCGATGACCAAGGAGTACAACTCCTCGGGAGAATGTACAATGGGTCACGAGTGGTCTAAGTGCTGTGAGCCTACACTCACCCTCCCTAATTTACAGATACAGTGCGCCACTTCGTAAATGGCGGATATTTTATATTATCCCACAGTTGACTTTTTGAAATTGAGATAAAAACCATGAGAATAAAAATATCGAAAGTATAATACAGACTTTCAATTGCACCCTTTATATAAAATGTTACGATAATAGTTATTATTTAAGGTTGGTAATGCTACTGACAGCCGCGGCTATTGTATCTTTTAAAAATTTAATAGAGGAATCGTGGTGCTTCTCGTGTTGAAGTTACGCCTCTGAAAATAAAGTTCGTTTGGTTTCCATTTTCTGATTTACAGAAGATAAATTATGATATGATGTTACTGTTTCTTTTGCATCGATCTATAGCAAGACCGGTTGATATATTTTATTTATCGATATTCAAAGGCAAGTAGGTATATTTGTATCCTTCTAAATTATTTATATTGTCTGTCAAGAGGATAACATACTGGATCGAGAAAAATCTGTTATAAAATATACGTTTAAAAGATCAAGTAAGTACTTTTTTTTAAAGGAATATATCAATTGCTAATTGGTGATTATGTCTACTTACGGTGAATTATTCTTCATTTTGTAATTTTATAATATATCTATCTACAAAAAGTGTCTTTATCCGATGAATGAGTTTAAAAAATCAATTTATTGCAGTTATTTAAGGTGTTTCGATATTGCTTGAAGCAGAAACAAGTTTCTATAAATCAATACTCTTAGAAAGTCAAACCTAGGTACCTACCTATATTATTAAATTACTTCCTGACAGTTTTCCTTATGTTCCTCTTCACAGCTGCTCTATTTATAAAGTTGAGTGGCAAAATGAAATCAATATTATGCAGGTATATCTGCATATTCGTTAATCGCAGAAAAATTCCTTGTCCCACCTGTATTAACAAATCTTCACGGCCGAAACTAGTGAGAATCACCATGATATTGGTGTATAACTGGTTGCATGAAATACTTTAAAAAATATACCTACAAAAACCTAGTTTGCATGCTTGAACCATGATGTGTGATAACTGTAAAACTGGTATTAAATAATTGAGAACAATTAAATTTCTCTAAAAATACGAAAAATATTATGGAACTCTCATGTTTTAGGCAACCCTGCAATACACCAACCTAACCTAATGCATCCTTTATCAATATTATAATTCTCACTACTAATAGAGCATAGATAAAACATACTGACTGAGAAAATATAACAATACACATAAACAAATCACACATTTCATGTTTAAAAGAATATGAGTACCACAAATCAAAGCAACAAAATCTAATCTTACCTTGTATTGAGTTGCAATTTTCAATGAAGACCATACACGAGCACGATTAGTCTATTAGTGTAATTTCAACTTTGTTTTAACCACAATGGTCTATAACTGTTAATATCATAATTAAATAGCAAATAATTACGCACAAAATAACCACAAAATTGTTCGGTAATAAGTCGCGGATACTTTCTGACAGATATAGAGATGTTTCGTTATGTCAGAAACGTTACTAAATCACAGTATACCTAGGCTATTTGCGTTGAAATAGTGTAATCTATGATTTTTGATATTGAAATGGAAATTTAAATGTGGAATTATTTTAATTATTATATTATGATCTATACAACTGAAATATTTTGTATCTATAGCTGAATATTATTTATTAATGGCTTGTAGGATATAGGCAACACATCTACCTTGCAGTTCCATGAACCCATCTCTATTGTCCAATTCTACTACGCACGCGTGATTTACAATAGGTTGGTGTGGTTGCTAGACGCGACGCGTTGCATTTGAAATATGTAGCTGCTTTGATTTAATTTCCGATATAAATATTAAAATATATGATTAATCACAGTGTCTTCAGTGAGTATAAATTATTAGATAGCAAGTGAAGTGAATTTGTGGGATATACAATTCGCGTTATTTAAATTAGGGATGTTTTTTATTCAAAAAGAATCTACGCTTCATTTTCGGCCATTTTGTCTTGTGAGTGTTCAGTAAATTTAAAAAATCTCTACACTGTCGTAGTTACGGTAATTGATATAATATGTTGTGAACAAGTTATTATTGAAGTTCATTTTCTGCTAAAGTGAAGGGTATGGTGGATGCGCCTACTTAGGAAAAGGTGAGTTTTTATAAAATCATTACTTTGAAGGTGTTACTTTGAACACGTACTTATAGGTGTGTTCGAACAAATGTTGGGAATTATACACCGCATGCGAGTCTGCAAAGTACAGTTCGCATAAACTCTAAACTGTTAATGAATTAACAAAAACAAAGTATTCTGTTCGAACCAACAAGAACTGGTTTTGAATCAGCTCAAGAACGGTTTAGAACGGTAACGGAAATACTAGTTCGAATAAAATTCTGAACCATCACAGAATTGATTCCAAGTTGATGCCTTTTTGACGCATGCGTATATCATACTTCCTAATTATTATACTTTTTCGACTTTGACAAAAGATGTCGTTCTCGATCATAAAAATTTTGGTGAAACAATATTAAATTTTTTGTTATTTTTTTTACAGATTTAATCGCTCGTCTCGGTCCTTAAAAAGCGGTTTGCCAAAAGGTAGGTGGTTGTTGTGACGAATAACAGAAAGAGAATTTAAAACAGTTTTTAAAAATTTCTAGTTAATTTTTTGATTTAATAATTATATTTTCTATTTCTGTTATTCTACAAGTATGCCTGAAATGTTTTTGCTATTCACAATTTTTCGTATACTTATGATATGTTTATAAAGAAATGAAATATTGGAAACACCCAAGAGGATATTTTTATGTGGATTTTGTTTGTGTTTCTTTTGTTTCAGGTTACTTAAATGTTTTTCAACGCAGTATAATTTTGTGAGCAGATCGGTTAATATTATTTATTGTAGTAGTAAAGTAGTAAAGACAATTTAATATTTTTGAATTTCAATTATCAAAACAAAACAAAAATAGACAATTCTTATCTTAACTTGACTTAACTTGAAAAGAATTTTTTTTTAAATTCATTTTAATCATCTATATAATATTATTTTGAATATTAGTAAGAAACTGAGTAGGTAAACATATTTAAAATTAAAATTATTTTGTTTGAAATAGCAAAAGTCTCACAGAAATTTTTAGGTGAATGGAATGTTGCAGGCTGCTCAAAAGTGAAAATTTGGGCATATAAATGGACAGGACAGAATTAAGAGTGTTTCCAATTTAAACAATTTTTTAACTGAAATTTTTTTTGTGGTTACATTTATTTTCAAATTTATGTGTGTGTTTGAAATAGAATATATCTGATCACATATTTTTCCTTTTGGTACAATCAAGACTTGAAGTTTTTGAAAATCTTTGTTTTTTCAACTCAATCACTGTAAATTTATTTTAATATTTTTAATATCTCTTAACTTGCTTAGAAAGTTTAATATTTAACTAAAGACACTTTTTGTGCCCAAATTACTTGGACTACTCGCTAATTTTTGTAGTGCTTTGGTTATCAAGTTTTTTTTTCAAAATTAGACTTAATAAATATTAATTTTTTTTTGATAATGGAATTCCCTTTCTTTTCAAGTAATTATTGGGGTTGTACATTTCACTTTCGATTCTATTTTTAAACGCTTGATTCTAACTATTCTAAACTTTAAAATATTTTTGATTCTCGTAGTTTTCCTAATTAGAATTTAAAAAAAAACTTGTAAATTTGTATGTACTCAAAAGACTATAAGGACGAGACTGTTGGCTTACGCTCATCTACCCTATACTGACCGAATTGTATGTATTTAATTTAGTAAATTACAACATGAGATGTGTATTTCTATACAGTACTCTAGAATGTAATCTATTTTAAATGAGACAAGCAATCGGTTTTTATAGTTAGTTGGGTTACTCTATAAAAAACAAGGTAAACACAGGTACTGTGCATAGGGAAATTTATGTGATGTATGCTTGTAAGGTCTGTGGCAAATGTGGTGGCAACCGCCGGTCGGTATATGGAAATGGTTCGATTAAAAAGTGCTGGATAATGGGAAGAATGGTGCAGTTCAAATGGTATTGGGATGGAGCCTACGTCATGAAGTTCAAATGTAAGTGTTTAAGTTTTAATTTACTTTTCTAATAAGTATTTCCTTGTTCCTTTTTGGATTATATGAAATTTAGATATACTTTTGAGATAATAATTGAAAATCACTCTGTATATTTAAGAGGATATTTTAATTATTGACAACTGATGAAGAAAAAATATGTTTTAAAATATGTGGTAATTCTCTAGTATCGTGACATATATAGATGATCGCCCTGCTGGTAATTTTTGAGTTAACTTATAAAGTAGAACGAGTTTTTTGAAAAATTATTAAATTAGATTTGAAAAAATAGTTCACCTTTCTGCTCGATCTCCTAAACTAGCTATGTATGTATGTATGTTTTGTGGTGCAATGTGAACGTGTTTGCATCACAGATATTTTGAGAATTCCTATTTTTCAATTTTTTCGACCCTCGTATCGTTTGCCAGCAAATTTTGAATATGGAATACGAAAGACTACTTTACTACTATTATCACCCTTTGTGTAAAATTTGAACACGAGACATCGATATATGGAATTACAGTACCAAAAAGAATGTTAAAGATTTTTTTTCGAAATTCTTATTTTTCAATTTTTTTCACCCTCGTATCGTTTGTCAGCGAATTTTGAATATGGAATATGAAAGACTATTATATTATCAACCTTCCTTTAACATTTAAACGCGAGACATCCATATATGGCATCACAGTAATAAAAATAATGTTGTGATTTTTTTTGAAAATTCTTATTTTTCAATTTTTTCGACCCTCCTATCGTTTGTCAGCGAATTTTGAATATGGAATATGAAAGACTATTATATTATCAACCTCCCTTTAAAATTTAAACGCGAGACATCGATATATGGCATTACAGTTACAAAAAGAATGTAGTTTTTTTTTCGAAAATTCTTATTTTCCATTATTCAACTCATTAGCATTTGTCAGTTAAATTTGAACTAATCACTTCTTTTACTAACAAATTTCAATACCATATTTCAACCACCCTCCGTATATTAGACAGTAATTATAAACGGACATCTTTGTGCGCTGTTGCTGGCTCAGGGCTCAGTCAATTGTAGCAGATTCACTTCTGGAGCTAGGACCTAGTTTCTCACCCGTCGATTACGTTCCTTAATTAAGAAAGATAGATTTTATTTAACTCACATTGACAACACTGTCTATCAACTACCAGGACAATGGAACTTGAACCGCGCGACTTGCCGCATCCACACCACCTGTTTGTACTACTCGTATGTGAACATATGAAGGCAGGTGCAACAAGTTACCACTTGCTCCTTATTTTTCTCGATGCCACAAGGAAAACACTAAAAATCACTCGAATCTATAAGTATTATACGGACATATCTACAGATTTACCTACCAAATTTGAAATGATGTATCTATTTAAAACATTTTCACTATACTGAGTGATTCATTAAGAATGTCCAATCTCTGAACTGTAGATTCTAGACCTCAAAATATGATGATTCTGCTCAACATGCCTTATGCAAATATTGCTAGTTTCCGAGAACCTCCGATTCCACGAACCTTTATGACTTTATGACTCATACTCATTATACTCAACTTCCCATTGATTCTCATTCTTCTTCCTGTTGCTGAATGTTCAGAAATTGTTCAAACGAAGATGAATCAGTTTTCTCCTTATCAAAATCACATGAATCTTCCTCTCTTGTATTTAATTGAACATTCGAACAAGATAGACCTTGGCAATTGGTCATAAAGTCTCTACCTCACAGGTGCATATTATGTAGAACGTTATTCTTACAAGCGCAATATCCGGGAAATGGTGGGTCTTAGAGAAAAAATCGTTTCGGCTATTTTTATAGAGAATTTTGAGATCTACAACTTTGCTTCGAGGTACTTTTGCGTTAAAACTAACAGTTTTCGAGAAAAATCCTAAAAACGTAAAATTTTGACCTTGGGCACCGAATAAGTCCCTTAGCACACATGGGACCGACGGGGACATTTGACACATTATTTTTTATGGTAGCTTTGTCGGATTTTTCTTTCTTTGATCACTATTTGTATGTCTAAATTGACCGAACTACAACCCTGATTCACTATTTAGGTATGTATAGAAACCTTAGACTAGGCTCTCTTTCTTAGTCTAAGATAGAAACATAATACCAAAAATTCAGAAGCGAATTTTAGCCCTGAACGCTTATTATTATGGCCTCTATGAATTTTTGACTCACTCACCTTCAAATTTACAAACTCCTAAATCTATTCATATGAAAATCCACTAATTTCTCCACTTAGATTACGAAAATCCCCTTACAAAGTTTCTAAAGTTCATAGTTGAAAATAATTTGGCTTGTGCTTATTTTATCAAAATCGAAACCCTTTCATTTTCAACTGGACCTGTAGAGAGGTAACTAAAGTTACGAAATCGAGATGTTTTGATAGGATAGGAACCTTTTCCTTTCCGTTCACTATCCCTTTTTTCTTGCTATATACAAATTATATTTTTTATATGTGACTGTCGAAATATTAATTATAGACATCTGCAAACCCGTGCCCAAGAATGTCGGTCGTGTGCCGAGATACATTGGCGTATCCCGAGAACATTTTTTGAAAAATCTATTAAAAAATAACATTTATAACTATTAATTTCTACTTCTACTCCTTTGGTCCTATTTCCCGGAGGAATTTTAGGATGTCTGCAGGCTTCAACTTGAGTAAATGTTCCTCTTCTATCCAGTAATCTCCCAGATGCTGTGCAGTTGGAAAGTATGTGGATGGAGGTCTCTTCTTCCATGCCACAAATTCTGCATTCTTCTTCCTCCACTATTTTGAGCTTTTTCAGGAGCCCATTCAGGCGACAATGTCCCGTTAGGATCCCTGTTAAAACTCTTAGCGCAGTTTTACTTTGACCTACGCATTCATTTGATCTCAACAGGTTGAAGTCACCCAGAAGATTCCCTGATTGTATAAGCCCTACTAGATCTTTTCAGATCTCATCTTTTTCCCTATATTTACGTAACCCTCTTTCCTAGTTCCTAGTGGGTATTTGAATGTCCTTTTTGCTAGTCTAGTGCTAATTATTTGCCCATAATCTTAAAAAAAGTGCAATATTTTGTGTAATTACACGTCTTTTCACTCAACTCAATAAATATCCCTGATCTTACTATTGTTGAGGTTGAAAATGTAGTTTTTTAGTCATAAATTTTTCCTTTTTTGGGGGGGAGCTGAATATTGATTTAGGACCGGATGGTTTGTATTTTTTATATTCCTTTTTATAATAAACTATTTTATTTAAATGATTTTTTTTTCTTGAATAAAAATTTTTGGCTGCGCCCTTGAAACTACCGTAAGCTATTAGGACCCAAGTCATTCGAAACAAAAAAAAATAATAACCCCGGAAGACATTGTCTACCAAAAAAACAGCAAAGAAAAAAATATAATTATGTGCTTCAAAAGGGTTGTTCAACTTATTAGTGGCGGGGAGATATAACGGGATCAAACACACGACATCTAATCAACAAAGAATGAAGATTAATATTAGCGAAGATAGCGGTGTTGCCATTCCGGTGTGCTGAATTTGATTTCAGTTGGATTTGTGAAAAAAAATTTATGAAAAAATATTGAGTAGGGTTTGTGTGTTCAATATTTATTTGGCTTAAGGACAAAATGTATCGTCCTCCAAACAAAAGGGTTCAATAAAACTCAATTATTTAATTTATCCCTTTTCTTTTCTTTCTAAACCACATTTAATTGATGTTTTTGAAACATTAATTTATGGTATACTACTTCA